>SNQJ01S0005352.1:350486-386422 GCA_010110895.2 Picea sitchensis | reverse complement strand
GTAGGGTCCATCAACTAGATTAGGCTAGAGCCTTGATTTAGGTTGGAGAGGAAACTCTTCAAGGCTATAAAACAAACATACGAGTCTGTGCTAAGGAGTGTATAAGTCTAGTATCATGAAAGTTATATGAGACCCCCCTCTAACACAGGGGATAAACATGAGGTCACGTGCAGAAAGGTAGCGAAGATAACCCCTCCAAAGCCGGACCAATCGTAGTGGAGAACACATATAGAGGGCTTGTCTTGGGATTCTGTCGATTGCATTTTCCACAGAGCTTCATGGGTCTCGAATCCGTTTGAGGTCCTCAGTTGTCTTCCGGACCACTTGCTTTCGATACCCTTGGCAGGTTTCGGGCTTGATACTCTGCTCATTGTGGTCTACCCGACTGTCAATTGTTCCCGCCTGGTGACTGTTCGCACGCTGGCAACCTAGTTGCCTATCTTTCTAGTGACATACACAGGTGACTGCATGGGTATACCGCAGTACCTAGGACAAACATCGAGCCACGCTTTGCAGAGCATACCCAGAGGGTGCTTTCGTTTTCGAGTTGCACTTGCACCGGTAAGTTGCTCTAGTGTTGGTTGGTGTAACTGTTCTTCCAACAAGTTAGTCGTTTGCTTGATTTGCCCTTAGGAACTTTAAGTGTGTGCTCTGTGCTCCCTATTTTTCCATAGTGAGTTAGTCAGTCATGGCTTTGGGTCTCTAACCTAGGGTGGTAGACCGCCCACTCCGCCGGTCGTGAGGACTTTTTGGTCTTCCGCTTAGAAACATGGAGCCGCCTCTTTATAGGCGTTGTTTTGATACCACTGGTTTGTCAGAGTCAGTGCGTGAGACTTTTACGGACTTGAACGATCCCGCAAGGGGAGAACCTGTGCATAGGATATTCATTGCTAATTTTCCCGACCATACCAACCAAGGAACCCCTTCGCAAGGGGATTCTTGTGCTTTTCCCTTCTTCGGAAACGTTGGTGTCACTTTGATGGCCACTTTGTACATTCTGAGGTTGAATGTGGGACTATCGGTTTGGTTGGGTACCATTCCAAATGTCCTGAATGCTCTTGACGCTTCTCAGTTAAGCACCTTAAGTCATGGGCACCCTGTTGATGTTTATTTGTCAGCAAAGTCTTCTCCTCCTCTTTCTCCCGCCTCTAGTGAAAGTACAGTTACTAGTAACCGGAAGTCTAAACGAAATAGAAAGACGAAGAATAGGAAGAAGAAATCACCAACCTCTGTGATTCATGTTGGAGATAGGTCGACAACCTCTGCAAGTCACGTTGAAGACCAACACCCAACCTCTGCAAGTTATGTTGGGGGCACACACTCACCCTCTGCAATTCATGCTAGGGTAAAAAGTCCAGTCACTGCTCGTCATACTAGTAATAGGTCTGTAGCCTCTGCAAGTCATGTTATCGACCCATCACTAACCTTTGCAAGTCATGTTGGAGATGTGCAACCAACCACTACTAGTCATGCTGGGGGCATTAATTCTGTTGAGAAACCTAGACGGATAGGATGTAAGCCTAAGTTCCCTTGTAATCTTTGCAAGGGAGATAACCTTACTCATTTGTGCCCTGAAATTCCAGAGGTACAAAGATTGTTGTCCCTGTCTGCAAGCTCTTCTGATTCTGAGTCTTCTGAGGTTTCTTCGCAATCTTCTCAACCATTGGTTGAGAAAGTGGTCACGCTAATGTAATCATCGGTTGATCCCACTCCTCTTTTTGGGGGTGAGATGCTTTTAGATCATGTAGTCTCTCATCCTATGTAGCCATTGGTTGAGAAAGTGGTCACGCCGATGCAGTCATCGGCTGATCCCACTCCTTTTTTGGGGGGTAACGTGCCTTTAGACCATGTAGTCTCGCAGCCTATTCATCCATTGGTTGCGAAAGTGGTCATGTCGATGCAATCATCGGTTGATCCCACTCCTCTTTTGTGGGGTGAGGTGCCTTTAGACCATGTAGTCCCACAACCTATTCAACCATTGGTTGCGAAAGTGGTCATGCCGATGCAGTCATCGGATGATCCCACTCTTCTTTTGGGGAGCGACGTGTCTACCGACTATGTTTTTAGCATTTCTGGTTCAATACTTTCAGAACAAGGGGGCATTCCGCTCATTCCGAGCACACCCCCTCCAATCCCTAGGATGGTTTCCTTTGATTGGAATGACCTTGTTGAGCCTGGTCTTCCTTTTGCCGCACCTTTTCAAATAAGGGTTGAAGTTAATTCAACAAACATTTATCGATGCATTGTGGATGAGGGAGCCTCTGCAAGTATTTTATCCTCCTCGGTTTGGAAAGTCTTGGGATGTCCCAAGCTTGGGTTTGCTTCGCATGAGTTGTTAGATTTTGACAGATGTCCTAGTGAATATTTGGGGATTCTTCCTCAGTTGCCTATCTCATTAGGTGGGAAGACTGTCCTTTTGATGTTATAGTGGTGCAAGGCCCGTTAGATTTCAATATGCTTCTCGGGCGTGATTATGTATATGCTATGAATGTTGTAGTGTCTACACTCTTCCGGGTGATGCATTTCCCTCACAATGGAAGCATTATCACTATCGACCAGCTGGCATCTGATAATCACCATCCTAGTTCAACATTATTTCATACTACCCCTTTATATGTTCCTAGCGTTCGTGTAGACTCTACCCCGCCACGAGTTAATTATGTGGCATCTTATCCTTGATGTTCAATTGCTTCTGAGCAGGAACCTGTGAAATCATGTTGTCCTTCCCGAGACTTAGTCTCGGAAATTGATCCATTGGTTTATCCAATGGGGGCATGGGAGCCCTTGTTTCCCCCTCTTAGTCCAAGTAGGCTTGAGTACCCTTCTGAGTCTAATCTTGTTGTTTGTAGATCCTCAAGCCCTCGTGCTTGTGATTCTTCGCTGATAGACTCTGCCAGCCTTGGCCAGAACCTCCATCGTCATATGGAGTATGGTCAGTTTACTTCACCCTTTGGGATTGTCGACCCTCGTTTTTGTGATTTCTTGGATTTTGAATTGCCTTCAGATGAGGCTATCCTTGAAGCCATGACTACGGTTTCTATACCGAGGGAGGACTTACACCATGGTTTGTGTTTTCTTCCCTTTTGGGAGACTTTCCAGGTTGACTATCGAAGAGACTCTTGGTCTAAGACTAGTAGCGGGCTCTACCTGAACCAGTTTCATACATGAGTCGTAGCCCCCAACGGGTCTTCTTTTAAGCCCTTTTCAGACCCTCTAAACATGAAAATATTTTTGAGTGATCTTGTGACCTTTCACGCTCATTAAACTGAAATTGGAAGTCACGTCTATCCGATGGTAGTTTACCACTTTTTCGGTCTGGACGGTCAACTGTACGAACAAAGGTATACTCTTACGAACTTTAGTTCTCTATAAGAGTACTCTCAAGTATAATTTTAACCCTTTTTCGGGCCTGAGGGACTAAATTTATGAAAAGGGAACCCCCATGGAGTCCATAGTTAAGTTATTTTCAGACTCCCTAAAATTGAAAAGATCGTTGAGTGACCTTATTCTTTCACACTCGTTAAAATGGTCCAGAAGAACATTCCCGATGAAGTCCATAGTTAATATTTTTTCAGACTCCTTAAAAATGAAAAAATGGCCGAGTGATCTTGTCTGTATCACACTCGTTCAAATGGCTTTGAATAGACGTCTTGTCGGTGCTAGTTTACCCCTTTTTCGAACTGACTAGACTACCTTCGAAAAAGGTACCCCAGTGGAGTCTCCTTTTACATTTTTTCAGACTCTCTAAATATGAAAAACCGTCGAGCTTACCTTCTCTTGGCTCATTAAACTCACATCGAAGGACGTTACCATTGTGTGTTTTATTAATCGCATTTGCATACCTGCGTCTTTGGCCTAATGCCGGCTCCCTGTTGCTCTCAACTGAACCATCTAAAGCATGCCTTATACGCAAGCCCTGTAGCACTTTGCCTCTGCGTCTTGACACCTTTGGCCCTAGGAGGATTTTTCCCGAGTGTCCTTACTTTGAACATCAGTCTTGTCCCTGTGCCTTGAACTTGTATGTTTGCAACACTCGTTCCTCCTTTGTAACGTAACATTCTTTTATTCTTTTTCCATAATTATTGAAAAAGACAAAAAAAAATCAAATATACCCCAAAAAGAGGAAGGGAAAAGTATTTTCTTTATTGGCAGCATAATGAGTCGCCCTTGGATAAAGCACATCTGTCCGTTTGTTTGTCAAACTCTGGGATTTAATACGACCTTAGGAAGTTGTTCTCGCTACATAGAGCTGTGTCCTCCTCCGTTTGGTTATTCTTCCAAACATATGGAGAGTTTGTGTTGCCTCCTGCCTCGTAAACTTATGTTAATGCCATGATGCCTGAGTCTCACCATTTTTCGTTCTATTGTCCAAGGGAAGTTTTTACCAAGCCTGAGTCGACCTCTCTGCAGTTTGTCTCTTGCCCTCATACCCGACCATCCTGAACATCCAATCAAATCTTTGTTCAAAATCAATGAAGCAGTCTAATCATCAAGATTCTCTAGTCCATGACCGACGAGCCATCGAAGACCTCTGGGTAGTGAAGTCGTACACTCATATTACACTCCTACCCAAGTTTTGAATATTTCGAAGTTGTTTCTCGAGCTCTGAAGACCTCATCTCCAACCATCGGGCCTTATCAGCTTCTAAGAAGATGGATACTCTACACGTATATCTTTTTTATTTCGAGATGTAGCTTCATTGTGTATTGCTCGTGGTTACACTTTATATAGTTATATGACATGAATCTACAGTGTCTTTGATTGGTAGCCATGATTTTATTTTATCCTGAGCATGGGTATGCCTGCCTCGGTGAGACAATTATTATTTTGCAGATGACACCTCCCGATTTCTAGTCCCTGGGCTCACTTGTTCGGCACATCGGTGAAGATTGTTAATGTATTTCGGCCATAATTGCTCTTCTGACCTCACACATTAGGGGGCATCTGTTATAACCCTAATTTTCACTAGACATTCTTACCTAGCATCAAGCCATCTCAGATTCCTTCTTTTCCAAAACACTGTTGAACAACTCTTCTTAAAAACCCCTTTTATAAAGGTCAATGCGCCCTGCTACATTATTACACACGTGTACACACTCGCTGACCCAAGACAACCCGCGTGTACCTACAAAAGCACGAAAAAAAGAAAGTTTTTGACGAAACACACAACTTTGGGTAAGTTAACTAAACCTTTCGGCCATGCATGGCCGGAAATTCGACCAAATACCTAGCTTCTTCTAGCCTATAAAAGAAGGGTTAGGGGTCCCATTTGGAAGAGGAGAATCATAGTAAAGAAACTATACCCAATTGAGCATTCCCTTTGTCCCAACCTTTAGCCATCCTTGTGCAAAGAGAAGTATAGAGCAAAGAAGTTGGAGGACAGTTGAAGAGGAGCCCAGGACCAGGTTCGTGGAGCAGTGGTCGGCTTCATCATTGTAAGTTGCTTTAGTGAAGTTAATAATAAAGAAGTACTTTTCCCGTCCCACCATATGAGGTTTTCATGGTTTATTGCGTACATGTTGATTAAATCTCTAACCCATTAATTTGTAGATCAAATGCATGTGGAGTTCTTTGTTTGTCTTGTGTGAATGCATGTCAACCTTGGGAGGAGAGTTGTAGTCAAAGAGCGACCGAGTGTGAAGAAGGATCGATATCAAACGCCCAAAATAAGGTATGCTCACTTGATCTTCTTAACTCTGTATTTGCTTAAGAATAATGGGGATTAGGTCCGGGATGATGGTAGAAAGTAGGAATCTTTAGGTATTTTCTGCATGCATGATAAAACCCTAAGTGCTAGTCCGTAGAGGGATTTCCCACTCACAACAATGCCACCTAAAGGGCCTTTAACTACCAAAAACTCTCTCTAAAAGGAAAGCCATGTATCCTTTTATTCAACTCTATCCCTTGAGAAAGGAGTGGATTCCCCAATAGAAACATTCATTGATTGATTTTCTTCATTCTGATCAATGTTAGTAGATGGTTGTTGATTTACCGCATTCCGATCAATGTCAGTAACTGAACTTGATTCCTCTGGAAAATTCCATGTATTTAATTTTGATTTTGTCCCTCTTTTTTCCTGGGAGCATGAGCATGAGTATGGGGACAAATAGTTTGTAAATAACTTGGAAGATGACATATCCTACACCTAAATGTTTTGTTCTCGTGATCCAAGACTTGTGTGCATTTATATTGTTTCCATTTGAGAACCATTTTGTCTCGAGGATCCTTACTAAGATATATCTCGACACATAAATGCACATATGTACATAAACCCACTACAACTCTTTCAAAATTAAATTTTATGTAAGTACCCAAAATATTCTCAATATTCTAAAAAAATGATAAACACAAAAAATGCACTAGCAAATTGGGAAGATGAACCCAAACTAGCATTCTAATAACACATATTGTTAGGATCATTTATGGAGTTGTCCTTATAAAAACAACTATTATTTAATATATATTGAATAAGAACCTAGTTATGAGGAAAAAAGGACAGGCCACTAGTGTACACGATGGTTGACACTTGGTGGTCGATTTACCCTCATTAAAGTTGTACTTGAAGGGCAGGTAGTGTATTGGATGGCACTAGCTGTCATTCCCAACACAGTCCTCACAAAGCTTCGTCAAAAGTAAAACTTTCTTTGGTCAGGATGTTCCAAACATTCCAGACATCATCTGTGCAACTCGCAAGCACTGGCCAAACCTAAACAGTTTGGTGGTTGAGGAATCAGGAATCTACATCATTTTAGTCAAGCGTTAGTAGAAAAATCTCTCTAGCATGCTCTAATTTATCCTGGTATCTGGCACTCAGTTATACTTGACAAATATCTTAGCCATCAATCTGTCATCAGCTAGCTACATTCAGAGTCGCCCTCCAGATCGACCTCTTATATATGGAGGAATCTCATAAAATCCAAACCACACCTTACTCGACAGCTCGGCTGGATTCTTGGTTTGGGGCACCAAATCGAACTTAGGCGTGATCACATTCTGGGCATGGACAAAACATCATCACTTTCTCCACAACTGCTAGCACATTTACATTCAAAAAACTGTTGGTTCCTCTATCAATTTCTCTCCATTTCCAGATCAACAAACATGTTGGATTCCTGGATCACATCCATGACTCTCGGCCTCAACACAGATCACTCCCGCGAGTGGACTATATTATGTTCGACTCTTACAAACCTAGGAATCCATCTCACAAATTCGGTTGATCAACTACGATGGTCGGGGAGAAAAATAGTTTTTCCTACAGTCAAATCCCTATACGATGCTATCTCCAATTCGCAAGGGTCCACATTTGTCAATGGATGGCGTATACATCTTTGGACTTGGCGCATACCTCCAAAGATTAAACACTTTACTTGGCTAATGCTAGCTTACAAGCTCAACACCTGGGATATTTTGCAAAAAAAGGGATGGTATGGTCAAAATCTCTGCCATCTTTGTCTTTCAGACAATGAAACTGCAAATCACATCTTCATAAAGTGCGCTTTCACCAAACAGGTTTGGGCGAGGATCACCTTGGCACTTAATTTATCATCCATTTGGGATGGGAATGTGCTTGCAGACTGCTTCGACTCTTGGACACATCTGGATCGCAAGCACTCACACCTTCCACCTCTTATTTGTTGGGCAATATCGCTGGAAAGAAATAAATCTATCTTTGAAAATGTGCTCCCTTCCATAACTGTTGTTGCCTACAAAACTCTGAAAATCTTTAACTGCTGGAAGGCTGCATACTTTAGAAAGCCAAGACCACCTCACATCAAGAAGGGCCCAGTTTTAGACGACACACCCACAACTTGGTTTGATGGTGCAACTCTCTCAAATGGTTCACAAAGTGGAGCAGGTGGAATTATCAAAATCACGCCAAACACCCTTTATAAATGGACCTTCAACTGTGGCCCGGGCACCAACACTAGGGCTGAGCTATTAGGCGCCTGGGCCACACTTTTCTTGGCATCCAAGATTCACATTGACGTCCTCCTGGTACTAGAGGACTCCAGAATTGTTATTGATTGGTTGAGTAACAAGTGTGACCTCCAAGCTATCTCCATTACAGCCTGGAAGGACAGAATCCGACATCTTCAATGCTCTTTCAAAAAACTCAGCTATAAACATATCTATCGTGAGTTCAACAGTTCTGTTGATCATCTCTCTAAGTTAGCACTACAGGAAAAAGAAGGCATCTTATCATATATTCATTGTATTGATGGTCATGAGGACCTCCTCTGCACCATATCTCTCCACTAAAGATCAATAGAGAACTTTGTCGACATAAAAGTTTTAGTCTTTTCTCTCTCTCTTTATAATTATGCTCACAGGGAAAGACAAGATGCAATCTCATGATGGGACGGAGAAACCCTAGCCTGGTGCCCATGCACGCCTCAGCTTGATCGATCCAGAACACACCGCAGCTCTACAACCAACTAGCCCTGCGTGAACCACTATCGACTCTGGTCTACAGCCATGAGCGCCGAGGAGGGGGGGAAACCCCCCTCATACAGTAACATAACCCCTAATGATAGATCGGGAACGAGAACGAAGCGACCTGCGTTCGAGCCGTCGCAGCAAATCCGGGATGAGCTCCTTGCCAAAGAACATGGTTTTCGAAAGGAAATGGAAACAGAAGCCAGCACGTCCCGTCCCAAAGCGCCTCGAGGATGGGAGCCTAGCAAATGCATCCCACAAATGGAAAAGGCGCCCAGGTACCTCATAAGATCAACCAAGGTTGGTGAGCACACTCAGTTCATGCAAGAACATACCCTCATCGGTAAGTTTCTGGGACTCTGGCCATCAGAAAGGGACCTGAACAAATGGATCAAACACTGGTGGAATCCCAGAGGCAACTATGAGGTTCAACTCAGCTCGAAAGGCTTCTTCACAATCATACTATATAACCTAGAAGATAAAGATCGCATCTTTGAGAATGGCCCTTACTTTTACAACTCAGCAGGGCTATTCCTAAGGTTCTGGACAGAGCGCTTCAACCCGGATAAGGAAGACTTCACAATGGCACCCGTCTGGATCCGCCTCTACTCCCTCCGGCAGGAGTTCTGGTTGGAAGAGATTCTCATGGGAATAGGAAACACAATAGGTCAATATTTCAAAGCCTCAGAAGCCACAAAGCAGCTAAAATACACCTCATATGCCCGAATATGTGTGTACATGAACATAGCTCAAGCCTTACCAGGGGCGGTAATACTGGAGTATCAGAATGAGGATTGGTCACAAACCCTCGATTATGAACACATCCCGTTTAGATGTAGAAGATGCCATGAGCACGACCACCTGTTCTGGGACTGCCCGCTCAATCAACAAGCTCCCAAAGCTGATCAGAATATGCAGAAAGATGGCTTCACAACGATTCAAACAAGGAAGAAGAACCCCCCTCGAAAGCAAACAGTCGGCCCCAAACCTGGAATCTCGACCAAGAATGCCTATGATATATTGAGCCAGCTCCCTGAGGATGAGGAAATCCAAGATCCGCACAATGGATGACATAAAGGTAAAGATTCGAGCTCCATACTCCCCCCCTCCTGCCCGAACAAAGAGATCAATGCAGAGGAAAAAGGGGATGTAGATGGAGACACACCAATGCAACTGGATGCCCAAGATATGGTAGGCATCGACCTAGAAAAACTAGAAGAAACCCTCAACCTAAAAGACCTGCAAGGCCTCCCAAAATAACATCTTGGAAAGGTGCACAAAGTCTTCCTCGACTCAACGACGGGATCCACAGCCCGCCTTGGTATTGCCACAGAATCAAGCTCCGGCTCTAAGAAAATCCCGCGCGAAAACAAGAGAAGAGGGCGAAAACCAATACATCAACTAATCAAAGAAGCTGGGAATCTCATGATCAACTCAGGTCAAATTCAGAAGCTCTCGAAGGGATACCTCCACCCACACCCCTCCTCCTAATGATGAAGATCATCACCTGGAACATTAGAGGACTCAACGACAGATCTAAGCAAAGAATCCTTAGATTCACACGGAGGAAAGTCCAGACATTCTAATGCTACAGGAAACAAAATGTGCAGGAATGGAAGCTGAAAACATCTTCCAACGCATTTGGAAGGGTTGTAACTACATTCACACGGACTCAGCGGGAGCCTCGGGGGGGCTAGCTATATTGTGGAACCCAAACCACACTATCCTTAGTGGGCCCTTCTCCACCACAGGAACCCTGTCAGCCCACTTTGAAGTAATAGGCTCGAATCAGGAGGGGACCATCACCAATGTCTACGGCCCTCAAGGACAACAGGAAAAAATCAAGTTCATGGAAAAGCTGACCCAAGTTAAAGCCTTGGTCAACAAGCCTAACTGGATCCTGGGAGGGGACTTCAACATGATCATGTCACTAGAGGAGAAAGCTGGTGGGAGCAAAAGAATTGAGCAAGACAACGGTAAGTTCAAAACCCTCCCTGAACAGTTAAACTTAGTAGATATAGAAAATAACAATGGAACTTTCACATGGTCTAACTGCAGATCAGGGAGTCATCATGTTGCATGCCGACTTGACCGCTTTCTCGTTGCATAAGAACTGATAGAAAGAGATCTCTGCATGGAAAGTATGATCCTCCCCAAAGCGAGCTCTGATCATTGGCCAATCGCCCTTCAGATTGTGATAGAGACCACTGCCAATTTTAAACCTTTCCGGTTCGAGAAATTCTGGCTCACACACCCAGATTTTCAGCAGCTGGCGAAAACTTGGTGGAACCAAGCTGAGGCAGACCATGGCACCAAGATGTACAAATTTCAACAACGGCTCAAAAACTTCAAGCAAATGCTCAAATACTGGAACATAAACACTTTCGGTGACATATTTCAGGGCATTAAGGACGCAGAGAACAGACTAGCCGAGATACAAAAAATCTTCATAACAGGGGCTCGAACTATTAAGCTCATGAAGGAAGAGGAGAAAATACAAATGCACTTGGAGCAGAGAAGACAACAAGAAGAAATCCTCTGGAGGCAAAAATCCAAGGTGCAGTGGCTCAAGGAAGGGGAAAAGAATACAAAATTCTTCCATAGAACAATGATACACCGGAGACACATCAATAGAATAACACATCTAGAAGATGAGCAGGGCAATCTGATAAGAGAACGCTCCCACATCGAGGAAGAGCTCAATAGACACTATCAGAACCACCTGACGTAAAGCAAGGAGGACAAAAACGAAGCCATCACCCGAGTTACCAGTCACATCCCCTCACTCATCACCCCTGAACAGAATGCTGCTCTAATAAGGCTAATCACCCAGGAGGAGGTTGATCAAGCATTAAAGGAAATGCCCTCAGGAAAAGCCCCAGGCCCCGATGGCTTCACTACAGACTTCTTCCACCACTGTTGGGATATTATAAGAAAGGACGTCTGGGAGGTTGTCGAGGAATCGCGAACATCGGGTCAAGTTCTTCAGGCCTTTAACGCCACCTTCCTCACTCTCATCCCAAAGGAAGAGAGAGTCACAAATCCCAATCATTTCAGACCCATAGCCCTGTGTAACGTAATCTACAAGATCATAACCAAGGTAATTGCAAATCGACTCAAGCCAATACTGCCCTTTGTCATCTCCAAAGAACAAGTTGGCTATGTTGAAGGAAGGCAGATTATGGACAACGTCATACTAGCACATGAGGTAATCAACTCTCTCAAATTAGCAAAAATCCCAGGTATGCTAATCAAACTTGATCTCTCAAAAGCTTTCGACAAGGCCAGCTGGCAATATCTAAGAGCCATCCTAAACTCCTTTGGCTTTGATTAAGATTTTGTAAACTGGATTATAAATCTCACCTCCTCGGCTTTCTTCTCAATCCTAGTCAATGGAGTCCCCTCCCGACCCTTCTCGGCCTCCAGAGGCATTCGGCAAGGGGATCCACTATCACCCTTCCTTTTTGTTCTAATGGCGGAAGGCATGGGTCGCTATATCAAATCAGCGGTTCTGGAAGGCAGCCTCAAAGGCCTACCCCTGCATAACATCAGGCCAACCCCCTCTCATAGCCAATTTGTTGATGACACCCTCCTCATGAACTCCCCCACTACGCGTGAATCCCAGAAGCTCAACTCCATCCTGTCTGACTTCACCGAAGCCTCGGGCATGACTTTGAACCTAGACAAATCCAAGCTTTTCTTTTTCAATACTCCTGTCGTTGTTCAATTACACATTTCCAAAATCCTGGGCATCCCCAGGAGCTCCCTTCCGTCCAATTACCTGGGCATTCCTCTCACGGGAGCGTCTGCCAAGTCCATCTCCTGGGACAACCTCCTCCTTTCTATCTCAAACAGACTGGCCAACTGGAGCTTCAGACCTTTAAACATTGCCGCCAGATTGGTCTTGCTAAAATCTGTCCTACAGACCCTACCCACCTATCTATTCACAGCCCTAGCAGCTCCCAAGCAAATCATCAGAGCTATCAGAAACATACAGAGGAATTTCCTCTGGCAAGGTCTGCAGCCCAACAAGAAATGGGCATTGGTAAGCTGGGACAAGGTTTTCGCACCAAAAAACATGGGAGGCCTTGGACTTCAAGACTCTGGAAAGCTCAATCAGATAATGGGTGCCAAGATATGGTGGAGATGGATGAAAACTCCAGATGCATTATGGGCACAAATCTGGAAGAATAAATACTCTCCCATCATGCAGTTTGATCAACTGATCAGACATAACGTTAGAATACAGGGTTCGAACATCTGGAACACAGCTTGGCAAAACAAAGATATAGTACAGAAACACGCTTTCTGGGAAATACACAATGGAGACAGTGCAGAGTTCTGGCAGGACTCGTGGCAACAACTCAAACCTCTAAATGAACTTGCAGAGCTCACACCCCTCCAGCACTCTCTCAATCAAGCCCCTTCGCCAAAGGTAAAGGACCTCTGGAAACCACTGGAAGCAAGACAGACTTGGAGGCAATGGAAGATGTCCAGTCAAGATCTAGAAATCCCCCCCGGCGTTAACTTATTAGCCTGGCAATATGAAGCAGAGCGCAGGAAAATCCCTATTAAGGAGGGGCCATACATCCTTAGATGGGGGCACTCTGCTTCAGGCAATTTCTTGGTAAAAGAAGCCTACTATTTGCAAGGCAATTACCACAATCAGAAAAGGGACACCATCTGGAGCAAAATTTGGAACAAGGCGCTCTGGCCAAAGGTCTCTACCTTCCTCTAGCTAATCATCCATAATAAAATTCTGACGTGGGACAACCTCGGGAAAAGAGGATTCATTGGGCCCTCAATATGTGTCTTATCTCAATGCCAAGAAGAAACCAAGGAGCATCTCTTCAACGGTTGTCACTACAGCCAAGCGGTTTGGGATCAGGGGGATCAAATCATGCGCAGATCCAATCAAAACAGAGGCAGCACCAGAGACACCATCGAAAACTGGGACACAATCACTTTTAACAACCCCATTCTGAACTACATCTGGCAACTCCTCCCAGGTTTCATTCTCTGGCAAATATGGAAGGAGCGAAACAAACGCATATTCCACTCCAAGGACTCCACTCCGGAGCTCACCTGGGACAGAGTTGCCACACTCATCAAAGAAACAATCAGAAGCAAGAGCTAGCAAGCGAGGGATAAGGTATGTAAAAGAGAAGAATTAAGCACCCTTCACAGTTGGAAACTCAATCTAAATGACTCAGTGGTAGTCAGGGCTCCCAAGATTCGAACCCCCAGCTCAACCACCTGGACTCCCCCCCCTAATGGATTCATAAAAATCAATTTTGACGGAGCTTCAAAAGGAAATCCAGGACCCGCAGGCTACAGAGCGGTGATCAGAAACTCTACAGGGGAAATTCTAACTTTGACAGCAGGGTATCTAGGGGAAACCACAAACAATGTTGCGGAAATAATTGGCCTACTACAGGGCCTTCGAGTAGCTGCTACCCTATCCAACCACAAAATAATTCTGGAAGGGGACTCACAAATCATCATCCAGCTAATCACTAAGATCTTACATGGGGGCAATCCACAAAAAATCTCTCCTAGTTGGCGACTTGCAGGACTGCTTGAGGACTTCAAAGGTATACTCGAGCACAACATCAACATTATCCCCTCCCATGTCAAGAGGGAGGAAAATGGCATGGATGACTACCTGGAAAATGAAGGAGTCCAAAGGGGAATGGAACAAATAATCTGGGACGTTAGGACCTCCGAAGCCTCAGACATATCCCAACAATGTCAACTCCTAGCCAACAAGGATTTCCTACCCCCGGATGGGGTGCCAAGTGGAAAGAATGGGCACGTGGAGGTGCGAAGGGAGAGGCCATTTATGGTGGCTCTCACCTCCAGCTACAACCATTTATGAAGGCTTTCACCTCCGTCGGCCACCGGGTATTGATGGAGCCTCTCACGCGTGAGCAAGGGCCGGCCAACCAGAGCATTAAGCTCTCGACGTTAATGGTGGCAGCCATGGTTTATGTCATTATCCGTGTAACCGGACCTCTCATAATGCATTTGAAGCTTGTTGAGCAGAGCAAGAACCGCCGCGCAGGAGGCATCCTGGCACTTGCCCTTGCTCTCACCATGTCGTGGGCAAGGGGAAGACCCCGTAGAGGAGTCGGCTGGTACGCGACGGATGCAAGAAAGAAAAGGCACAAGAGTTTTGAAAGAGCTCTGCTCTTGGCCAAAAGAAAATGACGAGGTGACGCCACAGCAACAAGTTCGCCCCCTCGAACCTATGTCAAAGAAGACATGTCCTTAGAGCTCCCACCGAACTTCTCTGAGAGCCGACTGTTTATCCTCCCAGATAATTGGGACCCTCCGGTGAGCTTTGGACAAGCGACACCAACACCCAATTTGAACGAGACCCGCGCCCCCAGCGACGCTCCGAATGTAGAATTCGACACCTGCCCAGTTGAGGAGGAGCTGCCGGAATACACAGTCGACCCACAGTTGCAGTGGAAGATGCCGGGCCACACGGGAACGGAGGCTGAAACAAAGTCGCCACCACCGCCACCATTCCTACATCCAGAGCACCTGAACTTGATCTTTGAAGTGCACAACTTTGTGGAGGATCAAATTTTCAGAGTCGTTCGCGTCAGCCAACGCTTAGACATGCTCTACGCAGCCTACTCCAGGGCCACGCCTCGACGCCAATGCCCCACATGTGCTCAACCCTATGTCATCCCGGTCAATGGTGGCAAAGCAAAGGAAGGATGCGAGGACTCCGGAGAATAGGTTCTGTTGTTTCCTATGGTCTCCAACTCCTTTTCTTTTACTGTTTATCAGAGTTGTAGCTCTTTAGTTACTAGCTTAGTTAGCTTTAGAACAAACTTTCCTATACTGCTAAGGACGGTGGACATGCACCCTGGTTTCCTTCGGGCAGGGTGGCGAAACATGAGGCTTGATTTTGCATGTTGCTGTGGACAGGCCAGTTGTCCTGGTTTCCTGTATAGGTAGGATAGCTGGCACCTGTATGTCAAGTGTGTTTCTTTTTTTGAAGGTTTAATATAACAAGTTTCGCCCCTTTTTTTTATTTAAAAAAAAATAAAAAAATTATGCTCACATAACTCTCCCCTACTCTCTTGTTTTGTAAACTTTGACAACACTTTTTTTTTTTACAGTCATCTGTCATGCAGTCACACAATCTACCGTCAACAAACAAAACTCTTCTCCCATTATCTTGTCACTAGATTGCTAAGAGAGAAAGTTTTACATTGTTTTGTTATTTTCCAGCAGTTTCTTCTCATCACTTTGCTTGTAACGTGACAAGAAAACATATTATATTTTAATATATAATTACAAAATTTTCCAATTGAAAAAAAAAAAACATGTCATAAAGAAAAATAAAATATCATAGTTGTGAGGAAAAAACATGTCATAAAGAAAAATAAAATATCAAAAACACACATATATATTTATATTAAGAGTTTGTTCATAAATTATTTTTTAACATGTAAAATTAGAGATTGACAATTTTATTAAATGTTAATATTAAAATTATTATTTTATTTTTCATAATAACATATACAAATATTTAAAATAAAAAATAAATATTTAAATTAAATATAAATTTTTAACGTTAATTATGATTATGAATTATTATATGCACATATTTAAATTAAATATAAATTTTTAACATTAAATATGAATATGAATTTAGATTATATTTTATTTAAAATATATGGAAAATTTTGAATCTTGACTTGACTTTACATTGAATAAAAAAATACATATAAATTGAACACCGAGTAAACCTTGAAAGCTGAAAATTCACATTATTTGATATTAATGTTTTTATGATCACGCTATAAGATAGGAATATTTTTATTTTATTGTATTACTTTTTAATAACTATTTTATACGATAATAAATTTTATTTTATTATATTATTATTTTTAAATAATTATTTTATTTAAAACTTGTGGAGAGCTTTGAATCTCGGATTTACATTAAGATTTAGGAGAGAAGATAGCAGTTTTGGATGGAAAGGAGATGACTATTCTCACACTTCGTTCTCGTCGGTGATCAGCTTTATGGAGATGTGTGGAAACCAAATTTGACATTGAAGTTGTTTTCGATGGTAAAATGACACATAGCACGTACTCAAACTATATTCTCATTAATGGAGGGACTCTCTATGGAGCCCCTCACCTCTTACTATCCATCCTTGTTGATGTGACTTTGACCTTTGGAAGGAGGCTTTACTCCCTCAACATCATTTAGTTTTTCAAGTACCAATGGCGTGATATCTAATTCTACAGGATTAATCACACCTTTCTTGAGCATCATTTTCACTCTACTTTAAGTTTGTCTTTTACTTTGTTAAGAATTATGATGATATTTGCATCATCTTTTACTAACATATTTATGAAGTGGGGAAAGAGGATGTCTAAGTGAATTGGGAGGATACATTATGAAGTGGGGAAAGAGGATGGCTAAGTGAATGGGGAGGATACATTATGAAGTGGGGAAAGAGGATGTCTAAGTGAATTGGGAGGATACATTGTTTGAAGATAAGAGAAGTGGGTTGGATGGTCCACGGATAACTAATAGAGGATCCATTGAATAGGGTTCATGAATAATGTATTAATATGAGCTTTTAGATGGTTAAGCATTATTGTAGTTGATTTCGAAATATGTAGGGAGGATTTTTCTAGGAGAAACCGTGTTCTTGTTCCAAGTAACATCAATTCAAGGTTAAACACAAACGATAGTCGTGCGTCAATCGTTCTCGTGAGAAATATGGCCAAGAGCTTGGTGTGGGGCTTTCAAATGTGCATATGACCATAAAGGAGATTACACATTCCCATCATTTATTAAAAGCCAATTTTCTAAGAAAATAATGATGCCTTGATTGTCATTGGATTGCTTGAAAATTGCGATGTGTGAACAATTTCAATAACTTTTTGAGTGGCCTTCACTAAGTTTCCATCTAATTTTTGTACATTCCAATAGTTTGAATATATGCAGCAATGGATTGTTGGATTAAGAATAAAGAGGCAGTAATGATGCTTTGTTAAGAATGTCAATGAATACTCTTGTTTACCAAATATGTGACGTCTGTGTTGTTTCCATATGGGTCTATCATGTGAAGTCCATTTCACCTCCTAGTCTGTAGTAAAGACAAAATAAATGTATATAAAATGTGTGTGGGCCAGAAGGAGCCTATTTGCTTTGGTTTTCACCAGTTGGGGAAAATGAATTGGTTCATCTCTATGCATAAATGGTATATTTGAAATCTAGAATGGGAACTCTTGATTGTGTCTCACATCAATACTTTTCCTAATACTATTACTGCTCCAATAATCTTGCTTGTTTGTGTGGACAATTACTATGCTACTTAACCTATAACCTATAGAAGCAAAATTAGGCAAGGTCGACAAGTTTAAACTTGTTGTAAGAGAGTAGGAGGTCATACATCAAGAAAGTGTGAACCCTAAAACAACTTGAAAATGCTAGAAAATACATGAAATAATCAAAATCATAAGAATCAAGACAAATATATATGAATTGTGAAACATTGAAGGAGGACATTGATCACACGAAGCAATGTTGTGTTGAAAAATGCATGAAATTTGCCAATTGTAATGGACAACAAAGTACTTTTTTGTGTGGAAAATGTTGAACAAAGGGACCCTACCAACATCCTAAAAAACAAACAAATCTTGAACTCTTCCTAAAACCCTATCATCACTTGTTAAACATTCACTGTCCTTCCCCTTGCACATATTTTTCATTTGTCCAATGGATGGGATGCTTATGATAGATGTGGGATGCTTGTGATGGATGTCCACTTGACCATCTCTATAATATTTATAAATATCCATTTACATTTTATTTTAAATAGCAATGAGAATTGTGGAATCATGATGTCTTCAAATAATATATCATGTGTTGTACTTTGCATCCAATGGTGTGGGCTTCTCTAATGAAAACTTACACTATGTGGTCAACCAAATAGAAAATTTGTGGTGGTAGTGTTGTACATATTCTAACAATTACTTGGGACACGGTAATACACTCCTATGTTATTATCCAATGTGACATCGAGTTGAAGAAATACCAATACAACACACTAATGGAGGGGCAAGTAAGCCTCATTTTCATGCTTGTCTTGTCGACGTCAGCAATGCTTGTAGAGAACTAATTAATGTAATAGGGTGAGAACGAGGTGATTTTCAAAGAGAAGCCATCTAACTTAAAACTGCCAATAGAGAATTGAGCTGACATCAGCTAACTTGAATGCATTAGTGATAGGCACTCGATGCCATTAATTGGATAACAGAGGGAGGAGATAACATTTTGGCTCACATACGGAGTTGTCAAGTCTATCAATACACGCTAAATTATTTTGATTTCTTGTTTGTAGACAAAAACCCTCTTAGATTGCAAATAAAAAATCAATTGCCACTTGGACCAACTCCCATATATTTATAAGGAAAAAATACACCTTTCCATGATAAACATTTTTTTGGATCCAATTACCTAGTTGCATATGTTCATATTTCCATAAAAAATATAAAATGTCACATGACTCTTTCCCTTCATTTGAAACCATTAGGAATTTTGAAAGAGACATCTTTGATGCATAATTGATGGTAGGTCATTTTGTAAAGCCAATAAAATTAAGTAAGTCACAACCAAGGTTCAATGCAAGAAATTTGGGAAGTTAATGGCTACCCAAAAGGTAGCATGTGGTTCCTATAATAATATATGTTATGTACCCAAGCAAAATAGCAGAAAGAGGAACATGGTGAGAAGTTGAGAACTTATCCAATAGTGAGGCATTTCAACACGATTTTTTTTTTTAATTGCATGTGTAAAGGAGGTTTCAACAAACCATGATCCATTAATTGCAGGCACATCTTACCTCTTTATGCAAACATGTTTTCATAAAACCTACTATCAATTTCTTGAGTTCTTACTGGGGCTTGGTATGAAAATATGTTTGTTTGTTGTTTAACTTTAATGTTGCATCCCATCATGTTTTACAATTTGGCCCCTGGAACATTGTGGTTCAAGCACACTATCAGACAATTAGGCACACACTATCCACCTTGGTTGGAGCTTCTATCCATGCATGTTGATATGTGCCCATTTTTTGATTTGTTTGTCTGTTGGTTTCATAAGGTTCTCATTCTTAATGGCTGAAGCAATCTATTCTATGCCAATCCGAGTGTGTGTGTGGAGGTGGATTTTAAGTGTAAGGTTCCCCTTGTCATCTCTACGTGTACCATTAACGGGGTTTTCCAACAAAAGGTAAGGTACCTTAACTTACCAAATGCATGCAAAGCATTATAGGCACAATACCATCTTATTGGGGATCACTCACTTCATCACCCTAGGTTAGGGGAGGCATGTGTGGAATGCCCTACCACACCAATGGTTTCTCATGGTATGGAAAGTTGTGGTACCTTGGTGGCTTCGAAGCAAGGTGTTGGGAGTCATGGTCCTTCATCGATAGTTGGTTCTGGAGCAACAAGTGTTTTGTCATATGGTTCAAGAGTAGTTGGTATCCCATTTAGAGGCTCATGTATATTTGGTACTTCATCTTTGTAAACCCCTAGTGGGTCGGTGATTCAACTTATTCATCGAGTTAGCAATTCTTGCATTGCAGTTGTGTGAGTCAAGGGAAGTTGATAGTGTAGTTCCAAACATTATGGAGATTGAGGTTGGGTGATAGGTAAATTCTAATAAGTGAAAGGTAGTCTCTTCCCCTCCTTGTGTGGACAAGCTAGGCGAAGACTTTAGTCCTAATTTGTAGGTTTACTATTATTGGGATGTGATGGTGTTTTCATTTGATAGATGGACTCCAGTCTTGGATGGGTTTGAAACATATAACAAGTTTAGCATTTTAGGGCTCTATCTTCCTTTGGAATGAAGCTTTATATTTGCTCTGAATTCTATAAGTTGGATATGAGTATTCTCTTTTTCTCGTCTTCTCCAAGTCCCATAATTCTACCTTTGTTGGTGTCATGTGCTTTGAATCTCATCGACCTACCTTTGTTTGAGTCTCATCCCCATTTCTCCTAGTTAGCTCGTGACCAGGTCCTGTCAGCCCTAATCTTTATTATTATAGCCAACCCGAATCTCTATTATTCTTGTCGGGGTTGTGAGCCCATGATTTGGATAGGGTAATTCAACCCTTATCTACAAGTTGACTCCTCAAGTCACGAACTATCTCAAACCACAAAATGCTTAGCTACAAGTCACACAGGTATAGTTCAACTCCATCTCGGTCTCGGTGTAGAATTATTGACTAGATCAACAGTTCAATGTGTTTGAGGGTTTCACTACTACTCATGCCATGGCCTAAATAATTATGTCCCTCCTCGTTGTAGGTTGTGGGTTCTCTCTATCTTTACTCTAAATCTTGTAGGTCGGCTCTGAGTATTCACTTTTTTCCATGTGCTTTGAATCCCATCGTTCTACCTATGTTAGCGTCGCCTACTCTTAATCATGTCATCCTACCTTCATTTGAGTCCCATTGTTCTACCTCCGTTAGCATTGTCTACTCTTAATCCCATCATCCTACCTTCATTTGAGTCCCATCCCCATTTCTCCCAGCTCATGACCAGATGTTGTTGGCCCTGATATCTATTATTCCAGTCAACTCGAATCTTTATTATTCCCTTTGGGGATACAAGATCACGATTTGGCTAAGGTAATTCAACCCTCAACTATAGGTTGGATCCTCAAGTCGCAAACTACCTCAAACCACAAAATGCTTAGCTACATGTCACACGAGTACAGTTTGACTCTGTCTCAATTTGGGTGCAAAATTACTGTCTGAATCGACAATCTAGTGTGTTTTTGGGTTCCTTGTTTGTGGGTTTCATTGTTGCCCGCTCCATGACCTAAATAATTATATCCCTCCCCACTGTGGGTTGTGAGTTCTCTTTGGATTTTGTTTTTAAATCAAATAAGCCAAACCTAACCTAGCATAATTGAACCACCTTGATGATTATTGACTTAATTGTTCATAGAGACACTACATAGGATCTTTGCAACAACAAGGGATACTCACATCGTGGCTCTTGGTTTTTAAAATTTCCATATCCAAAATTCACTTTTATAAACCATATTAATAATCATCGTCACAATTCTTCCCTTAATTATTTATATTATTCTAAAAATATATATCACAAACTAAAAATATAATCTATCACACATTTATTTTAATCCAAATCTTGAGGTAAAAAAATTCAACAACTATATTCTTCATCTATCTCTCAGTCCAAGTTAACAACTGGATTTGCCATCTATCTCTCAGTCTTGATTTTAAATTCAAGGAGAGTATGTATCTATTTTAGTTCAATACATTATGGATGCAAGTCCTACCGTTCAAGTTGAAAGAAAATTGTGGTAATCCATGGTGTCCGAGTCTTACAGGGATGGTCATGCTGACATGTAGCTCTAGCCTCCACATTTCTTATTGTTCTCACATCAATGGGTTTTCCATCTTTCCACACACTGCACATGCATTTATGGCTTTCACCCTTCAATTTTTTTCCCAATTGTTTGCCATAAACACCATAGTTAATGACATGTAGCTCTAGCCTCCACATTTCTTATTGTTCTCACATCAATGGGTTTTCCATCTTTCCACACATTGCACATGCATTTATGGCTTTCACCCTTCAATTTTGTTTCCAATTGTTTACCATGTGTTAAACACCATAGTTAATGTTAGAATGATGTGTGATTGAACTGATTTTTTTCCCTATGTATGTTGTGGGACATGATGGGAATCCTTTGACTTGGGATCTTATCCTGTGTTTCTATAGAATAATGGTTTGTTGTGTTACCAAGGGAGAAAAATGAAAAGGGAGATGATGGACTACTCATATCAGTGTGCATTTACCGACTCAAAATCAGTTCGCTTTTATTTCGACTCATTTCATCTCTCTCAAATTTGTCAAGCAATAATATCTCTTCTTTCTCTACTCTCCAACATAAACATGGATTCTTCTCATGAACTAAGATATCTACTACTTATTCTTCCCCAAGGATGCAATTTGATACCGTTTTTGGATCCATAGGTTTTCGAACAATTCCATTTATTTCTGCGAAGTTGGGTTGCTTGGGAAGGATTGCAATGAGTAGGGATTTGTTCCATAATACTTTTGTGTGTCAATATCTAGATCTAGAGGTAGAGAAGAATATTCACCGTGAAGAACAATAAGAGATGGAATAAATCAAAATGTGTGAAGATGATGAAGGTATGCTAGGAGAATTGTAGACAAAGTTAATGCCAAAGCATATAGCCATCATTATGGATGGAAACTCCCGATGGGGAAAAAAAGAGGATTGTCATAATTTGCAACGAACACGATGAGCATCAAGATATTGCTTCACATTGTTAAATTATCAAGCAAATGGGGCATATGGGTTTTCATGTTGTACGCATTTTTCATTGAAATCTGGTCTTACCCGAAGTATTACCGTGACACGTGGAAAGTTTACATATGTTGTGTAATTTCGACACATGGCATGCTCCCATATATCTTTGATAGGTGGTGAAGCTTGGAGCAGAACCCTCCCCTTAAAAGAACGCCTTCAGTGTAATTATTCTAATTTTTTTTTCATATTAATTCACAACTATAATCTCTCAACAACAATGAATATATTAACAATAATGCTTTTGAGGGTGATTCTTATTAGGTATGGTGTCTCCATGCTTCTTGTTATTTTCTTAACTTTCAACAATGAGAGGGTGAGTGGACAATTGCCAAGAGATTGCCCTCGCGACTTGGGCTTGGTATGTAGGTGTCGCACACAAAAGTTTATGATGCTTTATGTTGTTGTGTAGTTAATGGAAATCAAATTATTAGCTTTCTTCATGGTAGTCATGGTGCTTACGACCACTCTACCCCCAACTGTCTCTGATTGGCAATTGGAGGTCATTCTATGGATATTATAACAACAACCAAGAATTTTGCAGTGCATTCCTCTGCATCCTAGATGGGCGGCTAATTGTGAACCCTTTGAGGAGATCTAAGGGTGGTCTTAATTTTCATATGGTTTGACATGTAGTTTCATAAGAGCCTCCAATAATCACCCCATCGACTCGTCAAAAAAAAATGTCAAAAAAAAGAGAACACATATTATTATCTTAAAATAATTTTTAAGACTTTTTCGTTTCTTCTTCTCCATTAATAATTTATAACCTGTAATCTAACTTAATTTATCATTAATAATTTGTACCCTACATTCTAACTTAATTTATCATTACTATTTCTAATTTATTTAATACAATTAAAAGAGACTTAATTTATCATTGCTATATCTAACCTATGTAATAATAGTTTGTAATCTCTATTCTAACTTAATTTATCATGGCTATATCTAACTTATTTAATATTAATAGTTTGTACCTTCTATTTTGACTTAATTTATCATTACTATATCTAATTTATGTAATGTAACTAAAAAAACTTAGTTTATCATTATTATATCTAACTTATTTAATGCAATTAAAGAATTCCCTATTACATATCAAACCTCTAATTAATATCAATAACAATCATAAATCCAAACATTTTCTTTATAATAATATAATTCTCTATAATCTTATTTATCAAAAAAAATATCCTATAATAATATATAATAATATTGAATTCGATAATATAATACAATATGATATAATAATAACAAGTGTTGCATGGCAACGTAGTCCCTACAATATGATATAATAATAACAAGTGTTGCATGGCAGCGTAGTCCCTGCAAGGTTGAAATGTGAGTAAATGCGTGTGTTGCAAGTTGCAGTACATGTGGTATCCATGTAGAATTTAGTATTCCCGAATTAGTTTTATTTGAAATTTATCAAAAAATATTAATGTGTGATGCATCAATGAAGGTTCCTAGTATCTAAGTTTGATAGTACATGAAATATTTAATACATAACCCATGTAACCCAATAATTACGGAGTCGCCGGTTGGCAGAGTCACTGGTTCACATTTTTCATTTTTCATGTCCAACCTGTTCGGTGATATACATTTTGCACTCAACAATTCACTCATACACATGAGAGTGAGTAATTTATAGAATATTATAACAATATATAGCATTATAGCATTATAGCTATATATTGTTATAATATTCTACAAATTACTCAGTCTCATGTATATGAAGGAATTGTTGGGTACAAAATGTATATGACGGAAGTGTTGGGTGCAAAATGTATATGACAGAACAAGCTGGACATGAAAAACGAAAAATGTGAACTGGCGACTTTGCCAACCCGCGACCATAATTGTTGGGTACAAAATGTATATGACGGAAGTGTAGGGTGCAAAATGTATATCACGGAACAAACTGGACATGAAAAGTGAAAATGAAAAATAAATTTCAACTTTATTATCATAAACAAAATCAAAATTTAAAAATTCCAAATTTACATTTAAAAAAGTTAAAAATAATATTGAATAAAATTTAAATATTTGTTTATACTATTCATTAAGTAAAAAATGTTATAGCATTATATAAATTACTATAAATCTTGGTACAATGTTATAATATTCTATAAATTACTCAGTCTCATGTATATGACGGAATTGTTGGGTACAAAATGTATATGACGGATGTGTTGGGTGCAAAATGTATATGACAGAACAGGCTCTACATGAAAAATGTATATGAAGAAAGTGTAGGGTGCACAATGTATATCACGGAACAAGCTAGACATGAAAAATGAAAATTAAAAATAAATTTCAACTTTATTATCATAAACAAAATCAAAATTTAAAAATTCCAAATTTACATTTAAAAAAGTTAAAAATAATATTGAATAAAATTTAAATATTTGTTTATACTATTCATTAAGTAAAAARTGTTATAGCATTATATAAATTACTATTAATCTTGATACAATGTTATAATATTCTATAAATTACAATGTTATAATATTCTATAAATTACTCAGTCTCATGTATATGACGGGAACACGTTGGACATGAAAAATGAAACATGTGAAGMCACAAAATGTATATGGCGGAAGTGTTGGGTGCAAAAAGTATATCACAGAACAAGATGGACATGAAAAATGAAAAATAAAAATAAATTTCACCTTTATTATCATAAACAAAATCAAAATTCYGAATTTGTATCTAAAAACCTTAAAAATAATATTGAATAAAATTTAAATAATTGTTTATACTATTCATTAAATAAAAAGTGTTATAGCATTATATAAATTACTATAAATCTTGGTACACTATTATAATATTTTATAAAAAGGACATAAAAAATGAAAAATGTGAACCAACGACTCTGTAATTGTTGGGTGCAAAATGTATATGACGGAAGTACTGGAAAAATGAAAATAAAAAATAAATTTCATCTTTATTATCATAAACAAAATCAAAATTCCAAAATTCTAAATTTATATTTAAAAATGTTAAAAATAATATTGAATAAAATTTAAATATTTGTTTTTACTATTCATTAAGTAAAAAGTGTTATAACATTATATAAATTACTATAAATCTTGATACAATGTTATAATATTCTATAAATTACTCAGTCTCATGTATATGACGGAATTGTTGGGTGCAAAATGTATATCAAGAAACAAGATGGACATGAAAAATGTGAACCCGCTACTCCGCCAACCTGCGACTCGTGCAAAATGTATATGGCGGAAGTGTTGGGTGAATGAAAATTAAAAATAAATTTCACCTTTATTATCATAAACAAAATCAAAATTCCAAAATTCCAAATTTACATTTAAAAACTTAAAAGCAACATTGAATAAAATTTAAATAATTGTTTATACTATTCATTAAGTAAAAAATGTTATAGTGTTATATAAATTACTATAAATCTTGGTACAATGTTATAATATTCTATAAATTACTGTCTCATGTATATGAATGAATTGTTGGGTGCAAAATGTATATCACGGAACACACTAAACATGGAAAATGAAAAATGTGAACCTGCGACTCGGTAATTGTTGGGTGCAAAATGTATATGATGGAAGTGTTGGGTGCAAAATGTATATCGTGGAACAAGGACATGAAAAATGAAAAATAAAAATAAATTTCACCTTTATTATCATAAACAAAATCAAAATTCTAGAATTCCAAATTTATTTTTATTTTTCATGTCTTGTTCCGTGATATACATGTTAAGTAAACATTTAAGGCTCTGAGGCCTATTAGGTAAACATTTAAGGCTATGAGGCCTATTAGGTAAACATTTAAGGTTGTCAGAACCGTCCAAGGGCCTCACGTTGTGTAAACATTCTGTGATATACATGTTAAGTAAACATTTAAGGCTCTGAGGCCTATTAGGTAAACATTTAAGGTTGTCAGAACCGTCCAAGGGCCTCATGTTGTGTAAACATTTAAGAAAGAATGACGTTAAGTACTTAATAATAATAAAAAATAGACAAACCTTTAATATGCTAGCATATCATACATTGGGATAAATTTAGCTAGCAGAAAATGCTAAGAAAACATTCGAACTAATGCTAGCATTAATTCACCTTCAAACAATGCATAAAAAAATATATGATTCAAAAAGACCGTATATGATCAAAAAAATTGGATATGCTAACATATAAAACATTGGGAATAGCGAAGYTGGCAATAAGACCTCCAATCTTATATAAAAATCAATAAAAATCAATCGTGACATATATGGTACTTTTTATTATATAAAAATCAATGCTTTTTGTTCCCTAGTTCCAACATTAGATATTATGAAAATATTTGTGGTCAAAGGACAAACTAATACTAGGTCAACGAATTATCGATTGCTATAGTCCCTCTATGCCTACGACAGAGACTAATAAGGGTGAAAGCACATGGTTACGTGACATGAGAAGGCCATTTACTCACGACCCACAATTTGGTTACCAATAAACAATTATCTTAAAATTGCAATTTCACATATCAAAAACAAAAAAAAAGTCATAAATATATTGTTGTTTATAGAGTTGCATAATAAATATTAATATCAAATATGAAAAAAAGTCACAATAATATATTGTGTCTTATCCCAATTACATAATGATGATGATGATGATTAACATCCACTAAAATTGAATTGGTTTATTAGACCTTAAGAGAGTAAGTAATTACTTGTGATTATTTAGAATTTTGTTTATGTGCTAGAAAAACATTAAGAGAAGCTTTCCAAGATCACCATAGTTTTGTTGAGTTAAGAGGTTAGGAAGGTTGGTAGTGTGACACATATTTTGAAAATGAGATCTATTCTGGGTATAGGCTGGACAATCTAAGAGAAAATGCTTTTCATCTTCAACCTTCTTAGTGTGTCACAAATGTGACACTCTTTCATCTCATGGCATTTTAGGATTTGACCAACGCCCCGTGAGAATTTGTTCTTATCTTAGCAATGTTTATTTTTTTTTTACACTTGGCAGAATAGATACATAATTTTGATCTTCTAGATTAGGGTTGATTACATCTGTATAATACCTTATTTTTATTTTTTCCTCTAACTCTTTATCACACCACATTTTCTCCTTAAATTTTGATTTGACGATTTTTTTAATAGTATCTTTATTCTGCAAAATGGTGTCTTCAATGATTCCCCAATAGTTTAGCCAAGACTGGGCATCTTTATGCCATTCTCACTTGAGTCAATGGTGGTTACGACTCGATTTTGAAGCAATTTTAGGAAGCCTATTGTCTTCCATATTCTTTAACTTGTTCTTATACATTAGATATCTAATCATAACCTTACTCTCAATGGAAGATAAACTTGTTTCTAAGAAGAGAATGAAATATGATGTATTTCTTTTAATTTTGAGATTATAAAATTATGCTTATAATCTCAATTGAGATTATGCCTTATCTGAATTGCATAATAAATATTAATATCAAATATGAAAAATCACTCCATAATAAATATTAATATCAAATATGAAAAGTCACAAATATTTTGGTCCTTTGATCCCAACTTGAAGGTTAGTTGTTGGTAAGTATTTGTTTTTTTTTTAATATAATTCATCAAATTTATTACATTTTATGTGTAAAGTTTTAAATATGACTCTTCTAATAGAAAAATAAATATGATTGCATTGAAAGAAGTAAAATTACTTTTACAATTTAAGATGTAACAATGATAATCTTTGTCGGTGGTTAAACTAAATATAAAATTCATATAAATTGGCATGTTTATCTATGCATTAGATACGTTTAAAGGTTGTACATAAAAATTAAATATAAAAATCATATAAATTGGGATCTTTATCTATGCATTAGATACGTGTAAAGGTTGTACATAAAATCAAAATGCTTTAATTAAATGGAGAGAACCATTTTATAAGTTAACACGTATAAATGTCAATATTTAAATGGTTAATATAATATTAATAAAAAATAAAAAATATTTGAATTAAAAGTTTATTTAAGTATTTAATTAAAAATTTATTATTTAAAAAAATAAATTTCAAATAAATATATGCTTCAACATTTTTAATTAGTTTCTATAACTGAAATATTATGATAAATCTATCTGATAACTAAAATCGATGAAATATTATTATAAATCGATGCTAGTAACTAAAATTTGACCGATAAACTAGTAATACCAGTGATGATGAAAATAACGACTTTTTGTTGTGTATTCAATTATTTGAAAATAATAAAACATATATTAATATAATGACTTTTTATACAAGCAATAAAAAGAACTTGATTTATATAAGGCGCTTAAGCAATATGCATAATTAGTAGTGATAAGTGATAGAAATGAAAGATTATGTTAACCACCAAGTTTAGTGTTGAATTTGTTACGAGATTTGTATTAAAAATTTCGAATCACAACTAAAATACAATTTAGATTTTTTTTGAAAACATGATATTATAGAGTTGTTATCAATTAATCTAATATGTTTATTTTATATATAAATTTTACAAAATATAAATTATTTTATTTTTAAGATTAATATTTTTAATTTATTTATAGTATCAAAATAATAAATTTATAATCCAAAAAAATCACCCTAGATTTCAATTTGGTTTTAGAATTTCATATATAACGATTAATAATAAGGCCAACCAACTAAAAAACTGTTTGCCAAACGAGAGAATTTTTTTTTTCATCCCAAATACAAAATCTTTTGGGCTAGAAGGGATTTGAACCCTTCACAACGATTTGAACCCTTCACAATAACTTTTACCAAAAGCTAGTATATACTATAATCTAATTTATAATTTATATTTTTTTTATGAAAAAAAATAATTATTAAAAAAATATTATACAATAGGTAAAGGGTGAGGTGTAAATAAAAAAATAATGTTGGATAGGTTTATAGTATGATTTTATTGTGCTTCTGTTTTTAAGAGTTTGTTTTTTACCTAAAAAAAAATAGATGAAAGTTTACCTTCTTCTAAACCATGACCAATTATTTTAAAGAATATAATTTTTTTTTAAATAACAGTGATAACCTAAATGATATGATTTTCCTTAAATAATACTAATGAATCAATATATACTTAAGGATAATAACAAGTGATAGTTGTACTACGGTCACGAGGGATAATTCGCATGGCATGAGGTGTGCACGCTCTCTCAGTGTGGGGAGAGGTCACAAGTTCAAGCCTGGCTACGAGTCCCTCGGGCTGCTGCTTTCCACTCTCATATCATCCACTACGTGGGGAAGCATCGGGGTGGGTTCCCAACAGATTAATTTCCATTAGAAAAAAATAAAATAAAATAAAAATTGATAGTTGTAATACTACTTATTAACATTGGTTTCCCACTATGGTAAAAAAAAAAAAAAAAAATGTTAATAAAGAGAACAAGATTGAAGAGAATCTCGTGTCCACAATCCTTGCTTACGTGGTTCGATTGGAGGAAGTGAGTATGTACGTTGCAGAAGGCTTTACAATCAATGGAATTGACCAGTTTGAGCTCTTTTTCATGACATTTAGGTTAAAAGACCCGGTTCCGAGGCCAGGAGGCCACCCCAATCACGTGGGCCTTCAGCAAACTAAAAGGAAAACTCCTTTGCTAATGTGGGCACTTCATCAGATTATCTTCAATGACCTTGCCACAGTTCGGATGTGTATATATATGCATTTATTATGTGGCCTCCCCCAATCTATGATACCCTTATCATAGATTACAATTGGAGTTGGGCTCACCTTGGGGTCTGATCAATCGTTCATCATGTGGGTTTGGGATGGCAGCGTAGTATCCTATAAAATTCAATCAGAAAGATCAGCTTTTTTCACACTGGCCTATAATTAATTAAGTTATGGACTCCTATTTATCTCCTGCCCGGGCATTATGGTCATTGGGCAACACTCTCCTGTGTCGGTATGTGTGAAAAGCAGCAATAATAATAATAATATTAAGTGGCATGGTGTTATTCACTTTCAAGGGAGGGGTCACAGAGAGCGCTACATCTACATCCTGTCAGGTCTGCATCACTCTGCAGGCAATGGGATCCGACTCTTTCTCTCTTTTCTTAGCATTTGAATGTGTGCGCTTGTTTGTGTCCCAACTATTTACAGCTTTTGTTTCCATTCCCAACAGTCAATCAGCACTCCATTCTTTTCCATTCCCAAACAGTCAATCAGCACTCCATTCTCTTCACTGTGTATTGTGCATTGCCATCTGTAATCAGCAATCATTTCATCGCTAGTATACAATATTAAAAGGAAAAACCAAACACTAATCAATCCTTGTTTTCTCCATTGGTTATCTCAATCTCAACTCTGGTGGGCATAGTTTATTTAGTCAGATTTCTAAGATGATAAAGCTTTTGTACTCTCTGCCTTAAATATAACTCCTGATAGATGGTGGTGTACCTACAGCAACAGGACAATAGAGGAACACAACCCTGCCGCCTCCCCTCCCCTTCCCCTCTCTTTGTGAAAGCTTATCTTTTGGCGGTGGCAACTGTTTGAAACAGAGCCTGGTGATGGATTAGTGGCCCAGAAAGGCAAGGCATTGGAGAATACTGGGTGTGCGCAGGGCCAACTCGGGATCTGGGAGATGTTTGTTTTGTAAGATGAGAAGCTTGTGGCTTACAGATTCGTGCAAAGACAGCCAGGTTCATGCACTCAACCCCATTGAAAGGACTCCTCAGTCCTGGCTCCAAGTCGAAAGAGGAAAGCTTGCGAGAATGTCATGCTCCGATCCTTCCTCCTTTTACAAGTATGTCTCTTCTAATCATTTCTTTGACGGGAAGCTTTTTCTAGCTTGCTCATATTTCTGCCGTGTAGAGTTGTGGTTAGTGTGAGATTTGATTTTGAGGGTGTGCTTGGTCCCCTGAAATACAAGCGGGAAGTCATAACTTTTCTGGAACATTCGGGTTTGAAGGTAGACTTTGCCTTAATCCACGAGAAAGAAAACATGGCAGAAAGAGAGGAGATGAAACTCTGATAGAATAATCGAAAAATTTAGCCGCTAATACAAGAGCTTTACCAGTATATATCTTTATAAAATGCTTTCTTTGACTACTAATATAGGCAACAGTACATAGGTCTTTTATAACAAGGCCATCGCACCCGCCAGAAGCACTAGCCAAGGTCAAAATTGGGCTGGTTACAAACCAAAAATGCCTACTACACTACTGTTGGTCCCTTGGGCACACGATAGAAATGTAAAAAGTGCATAGAGTGACCAAATTGAAGTATAATTAAACGGCCCAAGGCTCGAAAACAAGCATCAGTCCATTATCATCAGGCAGCAGCAGGAAGGGGTCCAGCATTAGAAAGCTGGTCATCGTAGTCCTTGGGTGTTGGGCTCCAACCAGTAGCAGAAGGCTCAGGGTTGGTGACAATTGCTTCCCAGCCATCATTGTCGGGTTCTGGTGTCTTCTCAGCCTCAGAGATGCCAACCTTGAGCATAGGGAACTTCTTATCATATTATGCAGGCTGGGATGGCCAGCTGTGTTACCATTATATATCTTATTTTGTAAACATTCTATTTTATGACAGTCTGATTGTAAATACGCAAAGAATGTTTTTATTCTTGTAAATGCTGTAAATTTGTCTTCTTGAATCTTAATGTAACCTCTCCAGTTGCGAAGCCCTTTCCCTTCACCAGACAGTTGTGCATTTAGTCCAAGCCATGTTGCAAGCTGTTATAACAATTTTGAATCCAGCAAAATGTTTGTCTCCCAGCTAGTATAACATACCATCTCTGTTTGAACATGCTCTTCTTAAACTGAAACCTGCATACCAAGAGTGTTACAAATGATTGCTGCTTGTGGTCTGAGAACATACTTTATTTAAATAGGACTGCTTTTTCCAAGTGAAATATAAATACTGGAAATGCTTCAGATGAATGCTACCTGCTTTATGATTGTCGCTGATTGTTTCTGTTCTAAACATAAGTACTAGAAGTATTTCAGATGAATACCAACTGCACTAATTGTTTCAGTTTATGTGCTTGGTATAGGCAGTTTGTGAGCTTAGCATAGGCAGTTGTTCAGAAGTTATTTCGTATTTATTTTTGTGAAACTTTGACATGCAGCTCATCACTTATCAAACTTGCAGAACCTCCCATAGAGCCGAATTTCAAACCACTAGATTATGTAGAAGTGCTGGCTCAGATTCATGAAGAACTTGAAGCTTCTTCCAACCATGGAAAGTCAGACCTTTATTTATTGCAATCTCAAGTTTTCAAGGGGCTTGGAGAAGTGAAATTGCTCCGGCGGAGTCTCCAATCTGCCTGGAAACATGCTAGTACTGTTCATGAGAAGCTTGTGTATGCAGCCTGGCTGAAACACGAGAAACGAGGGGAGGAGACGATTAGTGACTTGCTTTCTCAGTGTAGCAAATGCATGCAGGAATTTACTCCCTTGGATATTATTTCAGAATTTTCACCAAAAGCTGCTTCAAATGATTCCTCATATTCTCCCATTTCCAAAAACCAGGAACCTCCACTCCAAGGTGGCTCTACTTTAGATCCTTCTTCAGATATCGTTGTGTTCCACATTGGAGAGGATGAAATAGTCTGTAATCGGCAGAAAGTTGCCACAATGTCTGCTCCCTTTCATGCCATGCTGAATGGCTGTTTCACAGAATCACGGAAAAGAGATATACATTTTTCTGATAATGGTATTTCTGCAAGAGGCATGCATGCCATTTGTAAATTTAGTGAGATGGGTAAACTAAGTGATGATCTGTCACCAGATGTCTTGTTAGAAATCCTGGCTTTTGCAAACAGGTTTTGTTGTGAGCAATTAAAGGATGCCTGTGATGGAAGTCTGTCATCTTTTATTCATACTGAACAGGATGCAATAGCTTTTATGGAATATGGCTTGGAAGAGGGTTCTCAGGTGCTAGTGGCTTCCTGCCTACAGGTAATCTTGCGTGAACTTCCTTATTCTTTACATCATGAACAAGTTGCAAAACTCTTTTACAACGTTGACATGCGGAAGAGGTCAATACTGGCAGGTAGTGCTTCATTTGCTTTATATTCTTTATTAAGTGATGTTGCTATGAAGGATGATCTGAAATCAGATAAATCAGCCTTTTTCCTAGAGTGCTTAATAGAGTGTGCAACAACTAGCAGACAAAAAGCATTGGCTGTCCATCAGCTGGGTTGTGTGATGCTTGCAAGAAGAGAGTATGATAAGGCTGAAAGGTTATTCGATGCAGCTGTAAAGGAAGGCCATGCTTACTCTCATGCAGGCCTAGCAAGAGCAAAGTATAAGAGAGGATATAAGCATGCAGCCTATGATGAAATCAGTACTTTATTATCTTCCTGTAAGCAGTTAGGCTGGATGTACCAAGAAAGGTCTTTATATTGTGATGGGAAAGAAAAATGGTTAGACTTGGAAAGAGCAACAGCATTGGATCCAACTCTTACATATCCATTTATGTACCGGGCTGCAGTATTAATGAGAGAGCAGAGTGCACATGCTGCACTGACAGAAATCAATCGTGTTTTAAGTTTCAAGTTGACACTTGATTGCCTGGAGCTTCGAACCTGCTTTTATTTGTCTCTTCAAGATTATAGGGGTGCATTGTCTGATATTCAAGCAGTCTTGACTTTAAATCCAAACTATATGATGTATGGGGGTCGTGTGGGGGCTTCTCAATTGCGTAGTTTACTGATTCCACACGTGGAGCATTGGACAACTGCAGACTGCTGGATGCAGTTGTATGATCGATGGTCTTCTGTGGATGATATTGGGTCACTTGCTGTAATATACCAAATGTTGGAGTCAGATTCTGGAAAGAGTCTACTTTTCTTCAGACAGTCACTTCTTCTGCTCAGGTTTGTTTGTCACAGCAGAAGCAGATATTTTTTGGATGATTTAGAAAATGTAGTTGCAAGCGACTATTAAGAATTTGTTTTAATTATGTTGATTTTCTTTCTAGAATTGTAATATTGATCAATGAAAAGTTGAGTCTTGGGGTGTTATTTATTGACTAGGTTAAATTGTCCCGAAGCAGCAATGCACAGTCTTCAGTTGGCCCGCCAACATGCAACCTGTGAGCATGAGCGTCTGGTTTACGAGGGATGGATCCTTTATGATACGGGCCATTGTGAAGAGGGGCTGCGTAAAGCAGAGGAGTCAATTGCCATCCAAAGGTCATTCGAGGCCTTTTTTCTTAAAGCATATGCTTTGGCAGATTCCAGCCTGGATCCAGCATCTTCCACTGTCATTGTATCACTACTGGAGGAAGCTTTAAAGTGTCCTTCTGATGGGCTTCGCAAGGGTCAGGTTTGCATCTATTCCCAACAACAGAAAATGATTTGAAATGTAATTTTCTTCTGTGCGGATTGAGCACTTATTCTGGATTTACATTTCCCTGTTTTTCTATTCCATTATTTCATTCACTAAGATAATTCAAACGTCTTTATGGGACATGTTTTTTTAGCCAGATCAGGTGCCGAGCATGATTTCCTATCCACCATGTTTCAAATTAGTCTGTAGATCACATGTACTGTATGTTAGCTAGCTTTTTGGTTGCTCCAAAAGTGTTTACACCATGCTAGGGGTGCCTTTATGTGATGTGGGGTACATGGTGAAAACCTAGCCCCTTAGTTATGACATGTGGAAAGCCTTCTATAGCTGGTTGATTGACTTTAGAGTTGGTTCTAGATGTGGTACACTCCTTGACGAGGTGGTTATGTTTTGTGGCATTGATATCTTCTACATGGTGCTTGTGTTGAGGAGGATGGTTGCTTGCATGGGTGTTGGATCTACCTTGAAGGACAAGCACTAGGCATTAGGGGGGAGGGCGCGCTTAGCTTGAGGATTGTGAGGACTGAGATCACTCTCTTGGTGAAGAGGGAGTTGGGTATTTTAGTTGTCCCATACTTGGTAGAGGTGCTTGACCTATTATAGGTTGCTGGGTGTGAAACCCTAGTGTGCTTGGGAAGACGCTTTTGAACCCGAGAAGGGTAATCTACTTGATTTGTTGTTGTTTTTTCTTTGTGGCGTGCTTCAGATTTGCAGGGATGATTACTCTTAGTCTTAGAGAGTGATAAGTTGGAAGGTGCTTCGATTTTCACACCTTGGAAGAGGAGGTTG
>SNQJ01S0005352.1:329466-343928 GCA_010110895.2 Picea sitchensis | reverse complement strand
ATATATATATATATATATATATATATATATAATAGACACTCCCAGGACGCTTCGCTCACGAGGATTTTTTGAAAATGACGCTCCCGACGCTCCGCTCCCTAAAAATGCTCCCGCTCCGCTCCGTGCTCTGGCAACATTGGTTTGTGGCAAATAAAACTTAGAGGAGATTTGGAGTGTGCTTTGCTTGGAGAGCTTGTGTAAGGCAAGGTTGGAGAAAGATCAAGGGTGAACTTGTTGGTGTTGATGCTAGCTTGTTGTGGAGTCTTTGGTTTGGCTAGATAGCTTGGTGGGATGCCTTGTTTGGTCTTTATATTGTTGGGTGGGATTTGCTATTGATGATGGATACCCTAGCTAAGGTTTGGAAGCACTAAAGAGTCCTAGCTTGTGATGAGCTTGAAGGACTATCTTGTTGCACCGAGAGCAACAAGGTGCTCTACAACCCAGTATGGGGGAGATGTCACGTTTGTCACGTAACATTATGTTATGTTACATGACAACAAAAAAATAAAATAACAAATAAATAACTATGTATATACATATGTACATGGCAACACATAAAATATGAAACCAACGTAGATCCATCTTAAACCCGGATCTATCAAGCACTGAGAGGGATCAAATTTCTTAAGTGTAATTTTTTTATCATTTAATATGAAGGAATTAATACGTGACATGTAATGAAATGATAAAAAAATTTACACCTTAAGAAATTTGATCCCTCTCGGTGCTTGATAGGTCCAGGTTTAAGATGGATCTACGCTGGTACCAGCTTGTGATAAGTTGTTGGTATATACTTGTAACTTCATTCTTATGTATATATGAAGTGTACTTTTCTGTTCAAACTTTATGTACTTGCAGATCTGATTTTCAGCTTATATTCATATGGTGAACGAGTAGTTTCTAGGGCTGTTTTGTATGGTGATTTATCATGAACAGTTAGCAGCTTTTGTTGAGTGATTTGACAAGTATATAGAAGCTAAGAGGGCTTTGTAGCTATAACAAATCTGCAGTTAATAAGTTATATTCATATCTGTTATATGTTGGGAATTTTGTCCTAATGGCTGGAAACACAGTTCCCTTGAAGTATAAATGTTCGATGTTTGTTTTCTTGGGCTGCCTTATGTATTTCGTTGGACAAAAGTAAGATCAGATAATTTTATTAATGTCCAACAAGTGACCACAAGATAAGGTCAATGGGACTAAAAAGATATGTCCAATGTGAGTACAATGTGGGAGTGTAAAAGCACATTTTTTAAATGCCGAGAGTAAAATAGTACTTCATAAGTAAGCATCTATCTATTTGAGTCTCTAATTTTGATCAAAGAAACCCAAAAAGTATAGCAGTGGTATAAGTGAAAAGATACAGAGGGAGGGTCCACGACAGGAGATCTCTGTGTTGGACAAAAGAGAGAGAGAGATGAGATGATGTGGTATAAGTGAAAAGATGGAGATGGACAGTGAAAAGATACAAAGGGAGGGTCCACGACTGGAGATCTCAGTGTTGGACAAAAGAGAGAGAGAGATGAAGATGATGTGAAGTCCACTTGGTCCTAATGACTGAGTTCGAGGGGGGTGATCGAGGTACTGGCTCGATGTTGGAATCTTCCAGTATCGTGAAGGGATCCGACTGCATGATCTTGGGGGGGCATAACAGTGGGGAAGCCTTGCTCTCCTACTAATCCAAGGTCAAAGGAAAGAAACTCTGGATGGAACATTGGATGCTTGGTTGAGTTTGGGGGCCAGCGTGGTAGGCGGGGAGGTACCTTGCTTTGTACTCGTCCAGAATTGGTCCATTTGTCACTCTAATGAAGCATGGTCTATGGCCTAGTCCGACATCATCTCACTGGCCTCAAAGATGTTGGTCAAGCACCTTGTGGGGGGGAGGTTGAGAGGAGACCCAAGGTCTCACGGCTCTATGCTCTGAAGTAATTTGAAGATGTGCCATACCCACAAATTTATGTGGGTAACCATAAGGGCTTATCTGAAGTTATTCTGAAGACAAACCAGTTGAAAATTGGAGAAAGGAAATGGTAGTTTCCAGCCTTACCAAAGGTCTGAGTAATTTGTTTACTCTCAAAGTCACCGTGCAATTTGGGAGAGTTCAAATGGGGCTGTAAGCCTGTAACACTTGCTGGTTCAACAGAGACAGATGTTATCACTCAGAAGAAACCCTCTTACATTCAATAATGATGAAGACTGTAATCTGATCCATGACCACAGAAGGAACAGGACAGTCACATGATCAGGCTCTGCGTTTCAGTGTTATTCCTCCCAACTTGTTGTATAACATTAGTAAGGCTGGGCATGCTGCAATTAGTAAGCAAACCGGATGATGCAAATGACGAGACTACACCAGAAACACTGAAACTGAATATTAGAGGGTTGCAGAAGGCAAGAAATCATCCTCAGTATATTGAGACCAGCATGCTATTGGTGAGACAAACACTTGCTGGGAAGGGAGTTCTAGCTACAGAGCTCGAGACTGTCCTCCGTGGTGCAAATAAACAACCGAATGACATCCTTAGTGATCCTGCTGTAAGCATTCATCATATTGGCTACTGGTTATCTGAGCTTTGCTTGCCATATTGGGAGAAGGAACCATATTACAGGTTGTCTCAACCAGAAGTTTGTACCTGGTCTCGAGATGAATCTACACAGTAACAGTGCCAACAACAGTCATCTCAGAATATCTAACAGTAATCTCTGTTTCTCCAATCCTGGTACCTTAAAATGGTTAGCAGCAGCAGCAAAGGGGAGATTGTAAGCCAGACTGCAGCCGAAATAAGATACACTCATGGCCACAGACACGACACTTAGAGGCTTGTCAAGCTTTAGAAAGAACTTTGGGAAGACTGTTGTCACGGATCCTTTTTTAAAGGAAAAAGATTACCAGCAGGGGTAATTACATTTTTGACAAGTGCATGGTATGCTGAGGTCTAAAGCTCACCCAACGAAATCATTTCAAGAAAGAGACTGAAATTGCAGGCCTGGTTGAGGAGATTGCATAAAGGAGGCACCCTAAGAAGGAAGAAGTCCTAATTTGTTTTTTGAGAAGGTCGATTGGTTTATATATGTGTTGGTATAACTTTCTTTGGGGACATTAGGTCCGACCTCATAGGCCATTGAATTGACCTTAAGGTTTAGAAATAAATGTGGAGCTGACCTGAGATTTGGGGTGGAGCCGACCTTAAATAAAGTCTGGGCTGACCTCTGCAGGTCTAATTATTTAAATTGGATTTGAGGGCTGACCTGTTTGGGCTTTAATACCATTTCATGTTTAAGGAGCTGACCCCTTGGGGAAGTTTTGCTGGCTGAGTTGGACGTTGAGTACTTGTTTTGAGGATCCATCCTTGGGGACCTTTTGAAGACTTGGTTATAGGAGGATCCAGCATTTAAAACCCTTTAATGGGTTTTGCACACTTGAAGGCCACATCCACTGTTTTGAGGACGTACTTTGAAGGAGTTTTGGTGGTTGAATTGTCACTTGAAACGCCATGTTCCATTGCTTGTAGAAGATTGGATTGCCGAAGGGCCTTTGGAGGCTGGATGCTGCACCAACAACCCCTTAATTTCCTCATTTTTTGGAGATGGGTCACCCTAGGAGGGCTTTTTCCCCTTGGTTATTGTACATGTGGCATAGAAGCCCAAGTTTTGTGTTATTTTTGACTAGTTATTTGTTGAAGAGGGCCTGTTATCGCAGGATTTGTACTTGTGCAAAGCCCTCCACAAGATCCCCAATTCTTGCGTAACTATGGAAAAACCTACCACTGTCACCTAAGTAGGGACTTCCCTCGTTTTAGTGATGGAAGAGGTCCACCACAAGGGAGGCTTCCCTTGTGACTTCAAGGGATCAAATAACAAGTTTAGTAGCCAAGCCTACCGCCCCCTATCTTGATCACCGAATGGCCAGTCTAGGTCAAGGAAAGAGAAGAGGTTTGAAGATGATTTGGTACCTGCCCGGAACAAGAACACTTTACAACATATATAACAATTTCCAAGCCAAAGTATGCAATAAACACCTCCTTTAGACACTAGACACGTTAGATTGTAATAGCTGTTGAACCAATCTTATAACAACAATGAGTAATTTGTAACAACAACAAAAATAAGTGCTCAGAAATACCACAATTGACCATGGAAATTAGGGATAGAACCAATAGAATACTATCCAATTGTTAGAGGCAATTTCTGAGTGAGTTAAGCCACCTTTAGATGAGTGTATGCAGCAAACTAATGTGATTTAGATGGCTGTAAAAAACCTTTTTTAACAACAACAAGTCATTTAGTGAGTTTGTCAAAGTTAGTGTTGGTACAATTAGTAGGATGATTGAGAGTTTTGAGAGAGAGAGTTTGTCAATCAATTCACCAAGAGAGTTGCTTCAAGATTAGTACCTTTTGGGATATGGAGTCTTTCAATGTAACCAAGCTTGAAGGTTGGCCTACTTGAAACTAAGAGGTAGGATCTAAACCCTAAGGTGCAAGCACATTTGGGCCTTAGGTCTTAGATCTTGAGGAGAAGGACTTCTAGGGTGCAAGCACAATTGGGCCCTAGAAACCATTTCTCCCTTTTTGTTGCTTCAACTAGGTCAAAGATCAATTATCTAGGGCTAAAATCCTAAAGTGCTAGCACTTTAGGGCTTTAGGGTTCTAACTCTAGCAAGGACAATTTAGCCAATTCTAGACAAATATCACCTTGCGAGAGGAAGAAGCACTTTTGTTTCTCTATTAGGGTTTCATTAAACAAGAGTTCTTTCAACAAAATAACAATTTCACCATAAACATTAATAGCATGAACAAGAATTGCAAAAATTTACTTACTTCATCCAAGAAACCAAGATAATTTCACTCTAATTGTAGTAATATCCATCCAAAATAGGCAAAACCATCCATAAAAGATCCTTCCAAACATAGCGCATGAGAGAGAAACAACTAGTAATCCACAAAGGTGCGGAATGATGATCCAAAAATGAAAGTGAAGCTTGCCTTCTTATATGAGCCTAATGCTTCACTTTTTGTCCACAAACATAACCAATGTTCAAAATAAGTGGGGCTGACCCCTCATTTAACTTTTACATCATGTAAATAATGCAAATACATCAAAATAGCTCACACGTGCGAGACATCAAGTTCTCTAGGGCAAGCATGAGGCCTCCAAAGGCGACGTGGCATCAATCCGAAGCAGGGTGGGAGCAAGTGATGTTCCTCCTCACTGAAAATCATGCCATGTGTCATCAGTACCCCATGTGTCCATCAAGCCCCGGATGCGTCATACCCTAGAAGGTGACAACATCACCATAATAAGGCCAACGTCAGATCCAGGTGCTATGTCCAGGCCTTGGGGAGCTGCATCTCATCTCTACATTGTCTTTGACTGTCTGCTGTTGCAATGCCCCTGATCCTGGTGTAAAATAAATCCTGGGGTACTTTGCCCAACTTGTAGGGCTTCCAACCCATCTGTGTGCCATCATGATTGAATCTGCTCCTACCAAGCCCATCTGTCCATCGTTTAGGGTTCTGAGGATGTGAGAGCCAATGTCTGAGGGTGGTGAGTCATTGGATGACCCACTGCTCTCCATCACAAGTGCCGAGGTCCTACAATAAAGGCACAATGTCCTAGGTACAAGCCCAGGACGTCCCTCAAAGAACCATGTCAGGGCCATCCAAGACAAAACAAAGTATAAAGCATGGTTAGCCAAGGTTCATAAGAAACATTAGTCCTTAAAGCATTCAAAGTAAGTTGTAACTTAAGATATAATCCATTTAAGACAATTCACCTCATTATCCCCTTCAAGCATCACACTAGCCCAGGACCCATGTGAGTTGACAAGTTTAAGTACGGGAGGGCCCTCATCCAACCCTATTTGGTGTGCCACCTAGATAGGAAATAAAATAACCCAGGTAGAGGGATAGGTCCCGAGAGTGACAGGGAAAGCAAAAACCCTTCAAGAGTAAGTGTGATAGTGATATGGTTTTAGGGCTTACTTCATGGCTTATGAAGTTATTAAATCCATTTCTATGAGCACCTTTGTGGATGGTGTGCTTTCTCTTGAGTTACCCCATATTTACATGCTATTTTTTCCAAACCCCTTTATCAACCATCTTTCTAGTCTGCTTTATCATATTTGCAAGTCCCCTTTTATAAGGTTTCAAGCTTTAGCATTGCTATTTGGGACCAGGTGAGCATTGAAAGAGTAGAGCTCAAGTTTGGACCGACTTTTGTTAGTCCTTTTTTGCTATCATTCCTTTCTTTCTTTAGCATCATTTTCTTATTCTTTTATTAACAACTGCGAAACAACCTTTGGGCCTTCTGCTCCTCTTCTCATGAGAGAATGGACCATGACCCATTGTCAAAGTTTAGTACACTACAAGAATCTCTAGGATGGAAAGTGTTATGTATGGTGGGGAACATAACATTACCCTTGTGAGGGCCCCCCAGTAGTACCCCTTTTTCCCTAGGCGGTGACAACATGGGACTAGGGCATAGAAGTTGACCACCAAGGTGAAACAAGGCAATTGACACAATTTCCCAAGTCAGTGGTTCATTATCCAACTTCAACCCAAGATCCTCATCCACATGCCCAACAAATTAAGCACAACACTTTGCATGAAATAAGGACTAACATATCTCATGGTGACGTTGGCTTACCATCTCCCATACATTGGGTTGCCTGGATATGATGAGCCTTGGTTGACCTATAACTGTAAAGGTGAATGAGGGGGGCTGCTGGGCTGCCATCTGTGGACATGTTGATCATCATCATGGTCAAGATCATGTTCTCCATTGCGGGCCATGAGACATGATCTCCTCTAGTTACCCCTAGGCATGGGGGGGTTACAGGTCCTTTTTCCCCTCCATAGGCTACTTTAGGGGATTTTATCTTAGAAAATATTATTTTAATGTAAGAGGAAGTTGAACCTTTCCCCTATAAATAGAGAGGCACTTCTCTCATTTTGATCATCACAACTTGAGGGATTTTTCCCTCGAGAGGTCTGAAATTTTCGAGCTCTTGGAACTCATGCAGTTCTCTTGGAGAAGAATTTTTGTGGATGGTTTACTTTCTTGAATGGTTATTTTCTGCAACTAGGGTTTGAGTGGTTTGGTTACTTGGAAGGAGTAAGCAATTTGCTGCAATTTCTTGTCTCTTGCTGATGTTAAAGGTGTTAATTGTTGTTTTATTACAAGTTTCTTTGTCTTGTTGAAGACCTAGGAAGGAGACATAAATGTTTCTCTCCTTCATAAAGTCTTTATTGTCCAGGTTTGTGAAAATGTCCTTTGCTAGGGTTAAAAGCCTAAGGCCCAAAAGTGCTTGCACTTTAGGGTTTAAACCCTAGCCTTTGAACCTTGACCTAAGTGGAATAAGAAGAAGGGAAAAACGACACCTAGGGCCCAAATGTGCTTGCATCCTCGGTACCTTCTTCCTCAAAGTCTAAAGCCTAAGGCCCAAACGTGCTTGCACCTTAGGGTTTAAACTCTACCTCTTTTGTTTCACCTAGTTCAACCTCCAAGTGTTGCATACTTGACTCCATATGCCCAATAAAAAGGCACTGATCTTCAGACCTCCAATTATTTCTCTTTAACACTCTAAAGCTACCCAAACTCATTTTTCCTGAACTTCACTCTCCACATTAGGCTTCCTTGCTCCCGAGTCCTAGCAATCTTAATCTAAGGAAACTCCCTTGAGCCGGAGGAGAGCTAGCTTGAAGTGAAAGAGGGTTGGTGAGGTGACATTGGCCTTCCCTCTCACTTACGCAGGATTTCACTTGAGCTTTTGGACTTTAGCTCAACAAGTGTGAATTTGTGCGATAATAGTGATGGTAGTCTCTTGTTGCTTAGATATGATGGGGCAACTTGAAAGTATGAGGTGATGCTCTTGGTAATCACAGGGCGAGGTGGGGCCCGAAAGAACGGAAATTTGTGGCTCAGTATCTCTCTCATGAAGAGAGCTAGGCATCTTTGATTGCGATACAAAGTGGAAGGAGAGCTCCCTGAGTCTCTATATAGGCAGTAATATTGTCCTTTGATCTCATATAGAAGAGGCAATTGAAAATAAGATACATCTCTGTCTTTGGCTCTTATAAGTGACACATCTGGCTATTCTTGTTTGGCCGTGGTATATGGTGGTCATTCTCAATCCGGAGTTATGAGACCCTACCTGAAATTGACCTAGGGGGATCCTAAGAGAGTGCATCCAGTGTCTATATGTGTATGAGGGATGGACAATGAGGCCCTTCCTCAACGCTAAGATGTGCTCTCAATAGAAAGTCATCTTCGAGCCAATGCTCTCTTGGGGTGTAGACTAAGTAGCCTAGATTACAATCTGTAGATGTCCTCTTTGATGGCTCGATTCAGTTCCTGTTTAGTCGGTAGGAGGTGTCATGACATGCTAAAGAGTATCTGAAAGGGGGTAGGTGTTTTGGGGAGATGGTCATCAATTGAAGAAATTGAGAAGCCTCTGAGTACCAAACCCGTGTATAGCCTGTGGGGTAGGATGAGGCCAGGGAGTTAGAGGAGCATAGTGCTAGGTAGGGTTATCTTACTCCCTCGGAGGCTGAGTCTCCAAAGGCCCAAAATCTTTGTAGGAAGGACACCAGACGAAAGATGACCTTGAGGCAAAAAGGGTGGATGCCGAACTCTATTTGGACAATGGGTTGGGGGACCATATGTTTGTATTGGCTGATGTGCCTAAGAAGCAAAGGTTTGAACTTTGGACTCTCTCAGTTTGGGCCTAGTTGGTTAGTAGCAAACTCGGTTCTTAGATCTCTAAACCATATAAAACAATAGGTCTGATAATTGTTTCCAGGAAATGAAGCTTGGGCGAGATGTCTTGAAACTGGTTCTGGAAACATTGTCGCTCGAGGAGGGTGTGGGAGCTGTAATATTTGTTGAGCCGGGGTTGGAGGGTTTGTCACATGCCAAAACAAGGCCCCACAAATTGGACTCCCAAGTAGGTGTATGTTGTTGTGATCTCAATCTCCTCCCCCTGGAAGAAGAAATGCAGGGTGGCGGGCAAGATCTTCGATACATTCAAGACCTTCGTTTTATCTAGGTTGACCGTCAACTTTCAAAGGTCACAAAAACTAGCTAAGGCATCAATTTATCTCTGTAAGCCTTGAAATATGTACTACTGTAATCTATATTTCAGATTCAGCCCTAAAGCTGAAAGTTCACATCAAATAGATTTGGGGAACCTCAAGGTTGAGGTGAAATTTCTGAAATTGCAGTGAGCACAGGAAATAGATTTTAGGAAACCACAAGGTTGAGATGAAATTTCTGAAATTGCATTGAGCATGTTTTCTCGAAATTTCCACATTGTACATCCCAAACATAAACCCCCTTGCCTATGCTTCCATATATGCTTAATTCATACTTCATATTGAATGGAACTTGGGAATGCCACAATGAACAAGTAGTCATCTTAATTAGATTCCCTTGTGGTCAGCGTTTCTCAATTTATGGAAACATGTTTATTGTTGTAAGATTTTTACTCCACCATGGACAATCAACCTACTAGAGATTAGAGAACTTAGACAGAGATAGAAACCAGGGAGTTACCTGAGATTAGACTTTGGACAAAAGAAGAAGAGAATGACAAACATTCTCAAAGCAATATAGATTGTGTCATTGCATGGATGGACTTTAGAATGGCCATCATTGGTCATTAATAGTGAAGGTTCTGTGGCATTGACATTTCTTCAGAGTCATCATCCTCGACTCTTGAGTGATACAAAGGAAATCATAAAATTGCTTCAGCAGCATAATGTTGCAGTACCATAGAATTAAGACTCCCAATGGTTAATATTAAAAGAAGCTATCTGCATCGCCTTTATCTTTTATGTATTTATTGATACCTAGAGGCAAAATTGAAATCTCTTCAGAACATATGGACAGTAATTCCACTGCTTTCAGTTTCCTTTGATGATGTTCTTTGAACATGTCTGTGACTGTGCATATAACTCACGACCCAATCTTAAAGTTGAAACATGGGCTTCAGAGAATCATCTTCTTGAGCAAAAACATTTAAGATGTGCTGATCTAAGTGAGAAATCTAGAAGGCAGTTAACATTTAAAGTGTTTGACCTAGTGTCCAATCCTCCTTGGCCAGCTTGATTTGTCTAGAACTCGTGTCAGCTAACAGTCATTGCTAAATTAAATATATGCTGTTAATAGTCCAGGTTCTAATTCAACCTGTGCTTTAGCTATTAAGTATCTATTTTCATACTAATTTGGACCACACTATCTCTTATACATGATTAAGGTCACTTCATCATTTGGAGACACTATTGATCAAGCCTTCCTTGTGCCTGAAATTGGGTCATGAGCCTAATTTGATGACAACTAATAAACGAGTGGGCAATCTGCCTACAGTTCCTTATCCAAATCTGTTGTTATAACTTTTCTAACAGTTGGTAACTGTACCAGATGGGAGTTCCAGTGCTGAGAATTAATAACAGATTTCAATATGAAATATGCCATTAAATGGGGACTGTAATGCTGCTAATTGTTAGATGGTAACACACAATAAGTGCCGTTAACAGTTATTCATACTTATGTCACTTTATATGTTAAATATGTGACCAATGCGATGTTAGAAGTTCCAGTTAGGGTTAAGGGTGCTATAAATGTCTCAGCTATGCTGATTTATGGTGTGGGAGAGATCTGTCGCACGGCATTCATAATAACACTTTCTATTTGTTTTCTCTCTCCATCATTGTCTTCGTAAATGTATGCACCCTAATTTCCTATATGGCATCAGAGCGATTCAGATGCTGGAGTCCATACTTGCAAGTTCAAGGAAGAGAGGAGTTCATATGAAACTGAGTTCAAGGATTCCAGAGGAAAGGAAAAAAGTCTTAGAGTGGTCCCAGTCCCATTAAGAGGAGTCAATAAACTAAAAGGGAAATTAAATTAATTGTTTCTATTTTAGATAAGTGAACTGAATGTAAAGGTCAAAACTGAATGTAAAGGGAGACAGATCGTTGAGGAGGAAAGGAAAAAACAAAGCTGAGAGAGAAAAACATCATGAAAACCTTAGAGGCCAATCAAAACTGTGGAGATTTGAAGATATCAGTGGTTGGCAGGAGAATCAAAGGTTAATGTAAAAACAAGCCAACACAGAGAGCTTGAACAGTTTAACAGAAAGCTTAGCATGAGAGAAACCACTTTCAGACATTTAGAAAAAACAAAACGTGTTACTGTCTTGCAGATTGCCATTAGAGCATGGAAAAATATCTTACATATGCCCAACAAGGGTTTACATATTGAATTTTTTTCTGCAGATTCAATACTCAGATTTTCACAGGCCCATCACTGCACAGATGGAGATACATGAAGACGCAATAAAAGCTTTTGCACAGATCAGAATGGTAGACACTTACCTGCATTTTACAGACTGTAACTGAGGAAGCATTTACTGATGCTGAGGAAATTAGAGGCAAAGCAAATTTTTGTGCAGAAGAGATGTCAGTTTTAGCAGACAGCTCTGGCATGCAATACAAACTAAGGGCACATGCAACACAAGATAAGGGCACACACAACCTGAAATAATATTGCAGCAGGGAGATCATGATCAGTGGCATAGTATTCTCTTTATTTCCAGAGCGGGAATAATTCTGACCAGACCTAGATGAAGTGGCAACATCTGTCAGACCCCATATTAAATCCTGGTGGCTCAGAAATTCCACAACAATACCCATACAAATTATTTGTTCAGTAGGTTGTCCAACAGTGAAGAGAACACAGTATTATTTCTCAAGCAGAAAAACCACAACGTTCTTGCAACAGAAAATAGAAAGTTTTTGCTTTCAAATGATAACTTTCAAAGAAATAGGACATCATGGGATGCCATCAAAATGAAGGGCCTTTCAAAATTCAGAGTTAGAAGCCTATCTTACGACGTGTAAATGCCTAGAGTTAATTATTCGTCATTTTTTTTTACTGTGAGTGGAAAAAAGGTCCTGTTCCTGGAAGCATCATAGAAAAGAGAGGAAGGTCTTTGTTAGAAACGTTGCAAAAATACACAATTAAAACTTCGGCACAGATTTATTTAAAAAAATTATGTTGTATGTATTCATCACAAAATTTTTTGAAGATAAAATGGTTAGTTTGCCTACCTAGTACCTAGCACAGTGCTTGGAAACTTGTTCAAAATCTATTCCAGAAGACACAATTTCTTCTAGAAGACATGTTTGCTTTGACGAAAACAATTTGAGGCTTAATTCTAAAAAAAAATAATTTTATAGAGAGAGATTACGCTTGATGATGGTAAACAAAATGTCAACCCCAATGAAACAAGGAATATAAGGGGTGTATTGTTGATTGGTTACGTATTAGGCAAGTCTCTAGGGAAGTGCAGGGTGGAGGGCAGGGGGGGTCAATATTGATGGTTGTCTAGGGAAATTTGGTGGCCTTGGCAGAATTCTACCTTTACGAGGGTGATGACATCATATTGGAGCACCAGTGATGGTTTCTCAAGGAGAAACAATTTATGCTGTGTTGAAGACATGTCATGTATCTATGGGGCTTTTCGTGAGATGTATAATTTTGAACTTTTGTTTCGAGGGGGACAAAATCTAGCTAAAAATAAAAAGTGCGATTTCGTGTTGGGGGTGTTAGTGTTAGCTTTTGGGTTACTGCGAAAGTGTTTACACCATGTCTTGGGGTGCTTCTTAAGATCATAGTTTTAAAAACTGGAACCGGCACCGAAACCGGTCGAGGGTGCAACCTGAACTGGAACCGGAACCGGTAATGAACCGGTTTTTAAAAAAATACATAAAATATTTAAATTTTAACGAAAAAAATATATTTTCAAGATTTTAAGTCACGTTTCCAAAGCATTAGAGACAATTAGAGACAACATATCCAAAGTATGCTCATGAATATATCAAAATGGCACCAAGTGCAATACATATCTAGAGATCGGAACATAAATACATAATCAAGGAGGCCCTAAATGGCCTCGGCCCTCTACAAAATACAACAACAAATAACATACTAGCAAGAGTCAAGACTACAAGTCACTATCTCATTGATCAACATGATCAACGATCAATCATCACTAATGCTAGAAGTAGAAATGGCATGAGCATCCTCGCCCTCGACATCATCATCTGTCTTTGAGTCGGACTCGAACTTGTCACAGACTCATCACCATCAGGGACATCTGTGACTATAGGCTTTGAAGTTGCACTAGCTGCAGTAGTACGAGTACGACTGCGATGAGGAACATAAGGTAGACTGCTACGCCTGCTTGCAGTTCCACTAGGGCCTGCCATGTCTGACTTTGGAATCGGACCGCGGGGCCCTAATAGAGGATTTGCATCCATCTAAACCTGCCCTGCCCCATCCACCTCCAAATCATAGTCAACATCAAACTCTGGTGGGTGAGTCTCCACTACCCAATTTGAAGTTGGATCAACATCATCCAACACAATGGGATCTGAATCAAGTCTTTTGTTCAACAATTGGTTGCACCTTAGCCGAAGGTTGTATTGCACAAAGACTAGATCATTTAACCGTTTCTGTTCTAAACGGTTTCTCTTCTTCGTGTGAATCCTCTCAAAGACAGACCAATTGCGCTCACACTCGGAAGCATTGCAAGTTTGACTCAACACTCTAATTGCAAACTTTTGCAATTGAGGACATTGATTGGCAAATGACTCCCACCAGTTTGCTGCAAAAAACATAGTTAGTCGAGTTAGTTCCTTGAAGTAATAAATTATAAAGTATATAAAGTTTAAACAATTGAACTTTAAACTTTGGAATTGTTACCTGGCTCATCCACATCCCTTGCAATCATTGCTAGGTTCTTGCCGAAGGTACCTGTGGCTTTAGTGAAAGAAGTGATCTGTTGGTGTATCTCCAACTGCTCACTCTCAGAAGGGACCGTGCGCTCAAGGCACTCATACAAGCCATCTCTAACCTCCCCAGTCAAATCTTCTCCAAGTTGAGCTCTGTAATGATACCTTGGGTTTAGGAAATACCTAGCTGCATGTATAGGGCGATGGAGTTGATTGTTCCATCTACGATCAATGATCTCCCAAATAGGCCCATACTTGGTCACTCTATCCTTGTATGCTGCCCTTATTTGCTCCTTTGCTTGATCCATAGCCTCATAAATGTAACCCATGGCCAATTTTTCCCCATCCACTAGCCACAACACCTTAACAAGGGGCTCAACAATTTTCACAATTTTTGTTGTTTTTTTCCAAAATGTGGGATCATTAACTTTCTTTTTGGTGTCTTTGCCATCTTGTCTGCGGGCCCACTGAGATGCATTCCATTCATCATATGCAAACATCTTTTGCAAGTTATTTGATTGAGAAGCCATAGATTGCAATGTCAAGAAGTGAGTTGCAAATCTAGTGATGGCAGGCCTAAGAAGTTCCTTGTTCTCTGTGTTTTTCCTCATCAGGCTCAAAACCCATGAGTGGTTGTAGATGTACTTTGTGATGCTTTTGGCATG
>SNQJ01S0005352.1:318082-329456 GCA_010110895.2 Picea sitchensis | reverse complement strand
TTAAGGGGAGTAAGTGCATAGTTTACATACCTTGAAAACAAGCTCCAAATCTGCCCAAGAACTATGCTCCAAAACAACTCCAAATATGCTCCAAATAAGCTCCAAATATGCTCACAATCTTCTCCAAATCAACTTCAAGAAAATAGGCAAAATAACTCTCCAAATGAGCCCAACAATCACCTCTCCAAAGCAGCCTAGCAACCTCTCCAATTCAGCCCTGCAATTAGCTCTCTAAACTAAAGAAAAACCCTTAGCTCAAAACTCAAGAGAAGCCAAATGAGTAGTGTGAGTGGAAGAGAGGGGGTGGGGTAGGGTTGCCTTTATAACTTCATTAGGGGCTCTAGACAATTCTAGAAGCTTCCCATGCATGCCCCCAACCCTAAATTTAAAAAAAAATCTAATTTCCCCCTACCTTTTCTGGCCGTGGGTTGTCTTCAGCAAAAAAAGGGTTCTGTACGGAATCGGCCAGTTCAGGCAAAAAAAACCGGTTCCGTACGGAACTGGTCAGGGGTGGTTTGATGAGGCGGTTCAGACCGGTGGGGGCTTAGAACCGGTTGGACCAACCGGTTTTACCGGTTCCGGTTCGGTTCTTGTAACATTGGTGTGATTGATGCTATGGTCTAAAATTTAATTTTTGTGTTAATTAAATTCAACAAGTTACTTGTTTATTTGTGATCATAAGGACATTAGTCATCTAGGTTTACATGGTATCGGAGCTAGCTTCTCTGATTGAGATTCTAAAGGATTTGCAACAGTAAATCAACTGTCGAAAAGGATTAGTAGTTAGACGGTTTCAAAGTTTTATTTTCAGATTTGGAAATTTGTGCAGTAGATCTCAGAGATGGCATCAACTAGCCTTAGGTTTGAGGACATATTGGATTCAGATGGATGGTGCCTCGAATTTCTTATCATGGAAGGTGAGGGTTACACTTTTACTAGAAGAGAATGATCTCTGGGATATTGTCAAGGATGTTGTGCCTCTGCCTACAGATCCGCAGGAGTTGACAACTCATAAGAAGAAGGAAGTGAAATCCAAGCAGATGATCTTGGATGCCATAAAGGACCATTTGATTCCTCATATATCCGAGAAGAAGAGAGCGAAGGAGATGTTTGATGCCTTGGCAAGTTTCTACCAATGTGAGAACATCAACACGAAGATGATATTGCGAAACAAACTCAGATCCATAGAGATGACCAAATCAGACTCGGTCACCAGTTACCTTATGAAGGTCACACAAGTTCGTGATTAACTTGTAGCAGTTGGGAAGAAAGTTGTAGATGCAAAGCTAGTGAACATGGCACTGAATGGATTTCCAACTTCATGGGAACCATTTGTCAAAGGTATTTGTGCTCGGGAGCACCTTCCTAACTTTGAAATGTTGTGGGATAATTGCATCCAGGATGAGACTCCGATGGAGTCAGAGGCCAACAAGAAGGGTGGTGATGAGAACCTAGTGCTATATGGTTAGTCAAATAACTGTAAAGGTAAAGGATCCAACAAGGGCAAGGAAAAGAGTGAGGAGTCAACCTCATAACCAAGAAAGGACTTGAGTAAAATCAAGTGCTTCATTTGTAAGCATGGTCATTATGCATCACAGTGTCCAGAGAAGAGGAAGGGTAAAGGGAAGCAACAACAGAAGTAGGTAGCAACCTTTGTAGAAACTCAGATGAATGAGTTTGTTGCCAAGTTCGAGAAGGATTTCTTTTTGGTATCTTGCCTTTCTACCAACACGATTCCGAGGGATGTGTGGTATGTGGATAGTGGGGCATCTCGACATAAGACATCAACCCAACAATTATTTTCTAGTCTGAAGAATTAGGGCCCAGGAGTACAGGTTGAGCTTGGTGATGATGCCAAGTACCCAGTAGCAGGAGTTGGTACTATTCCCTTCTAGCTCAAGTCAGGTAATTCTTTAGATTTGATTGTACTAGGTTTCAAGAAGAACTTTCTTTTAGGTTTGGTTATGGAGGATAAGGGATTTGCAGTGGAGTTCAAGAACCAACAAGTCCTCACCAGATTGAAGGAATCTAGCCCAGATACAACTCAAGTAATAGGGGTTAAAGAAGGTAATTTGTATAGGTTGCAAGGTGAACCTGTTCGAGCCTTGGTGCATAATAGTGACAACTTGTGTGAGTTGGGAACAAGAGGATGGGGCGCCTGCATCATAGAGCGTTGCCTATTTTGAGGGAGATAGTCACAGGTTTCAGTATTGAGCAACATGGTGTATGCAGAGGGTGCATGCTTGGCAAGCATGCCAAGGTTGCTTTCTTGATCAACAAGCATAGGTCTAAGGGGATTGTAGACTTAGTACATTTGGATGTTTGTGGACCAATGTCAATAGCGTCAATTACAAGAAGCATGTGTTTTGTTTCCTTTATTGATGATTTCTCTTGCAAGATTTGGATCTACTTCTTAAAGACCAAGGATGAGGTCTTTAGCAGGTTTAGGAGTTCAAGCCTCTAGTTGAAAACTATACTAGGAAGAATATCAAAGTCTTGAGATCGGACAATGGGGGTGAGAATACCTCCAAGAATTTCGAGGGTTTTTGCAAGGAGGAAGGAATCAAGAGGGAGTTGACAGTTCCGTACAACCCCCAATAGAATGGGGTTGTAGAGTGGACAAATCGATCCATCATAGGGGTTGTTAAGGCCATGATACATGACCAGGACATGTTGATGTTTCTTTGGGTAGAGGCATGCAACACTACAGTCTACAATCTAGAATTGATGTCCTCACAGGATCTTGGAGGACAAGACACCAGAGGAGACATTCACTGGTGTGAAGCCATAGGAGAGTCATTTTCACATCTTTGGTTGTTCAGTTTATATCCATATATTGGTAGAGAAGAGGACCAAGTTAGAGCCCTCTAGCAGGAAGGGTTTATTTGTGGGTTACAGTGAGACTTCAAAGGTCTATGGAGTCTTTATTCTAGATTAGAGGAGGGATCAACAATGATATATTGGTTTAGCAGGCAGTAGATTTCCATGGCACTTTAGCTCTTAGAGGTAGAGTACATGGAAGCCAATTTTGTTAGTTGTGAGGCCATTTGGCTTTGCAAGTCACTTGTAGGATTGTTTGATCACAAGTTGGATCCTACAGTCATTTACTGTGATAATTAGAGTTGTATCAAACTCTTTGAGAATCCAGTATTTCATGATAGGCCCAAGCATATAAAGATCAAATATCACTTCATACAAGACATGGTTCAGAAGGGAGCAATGAAGCTCTAGTATATTCCCATAAATCAACAGGTAGCTGATATTCTGACCAAGCCCTTAGCAAAAGGAAGTTTGAAGCATTCAAAGACAGACTCAGATTGGTGTAGAATTCCTTCCTTGCTAAGAGGGAGTGTTGAGAAACATAACTTGAACAGGAACTTCCGCACTAGTTTAATGTGAAAGTGTGAGAAGTAGTTGGAGTTATTTTCTATTTTCGAAAAGTGATTCTATTTTGTAATTCACTTTAGTAAAAGGTAAAAAGTCTTATATTTAGTCGTTGAGTCTAAAAAGTATATTTCATGCTTGCATGACTTAGACTGGGAGTAATCTCCAAAATAAATCAGGGTTTTGGTCTCAGTTAAAAGTATAAAGACATGTCAAGATAGAGGGTTTAGACACAGTTGAACAGTTGAGCAAGTTGACTGACTAGGAGAGAGAGAGAGCAGGGATTCAGGAAGAGGCAAATCCGGGCAGTAGGTAGAGGCCGTACAGGGATCCATACAATTATGTATGGAAATTCATACAACCATATAGATAGACCTGTATAGTTGTATAGAAGTCTGTACAGTTAGTATAGTAGGTCGTACCTCTCAAACAGGTCGTACAAGCTCAGTTTAGGATGATTTATCGACTGTGTAACTACTGTTTTTTGACAGACTGTGGAGGTTTCCTTGTAAATTTTTCGAAGGAACAAAAAGCTGATTTTGAAGGAGAATTTTCCTTTGTATGTGTGAAACTATTTTATGCTTCCGCTATTTGATTCCCAACTATTGTGTGATTGATGCTATGGCTTGAAATTAAATTTCTGTGTTAATTAAATTCAACAATTTACTTGTTTAATTCAGATCGTAAGGATGTTGATCATCTAGGTTGGAATTTTTACACACATTTGAGAAGAAGACAAGAGAAGAAATGTTCGATGCCTTGGTAAGCCTCCACCAAAGTGAGAACATAAATAAGGATATGATATTGCAAAACAAACTCAGATCCATAGAGATGACCATATTAGATTCATTCACTAGTTATCTTATGAAGGTCATGCAGATTCGTGATCAACTTGCAGTGGTTGGGAAGAAGATTGCAGATGCAGAGCTAGTGAACATGGCACTGAATGCATTCCCAAATTCATGGGAACCATTTGTCAAAGGCAATGTTGTATATGTCGTGTCGGGGAAAGTGTCGGCGAGGGTTCGGAATGTAACTTCTCGGCGACATCGGCGGAAAATGTCGCAAGACCTCAAAAAAATACAAAAACACTCATTTTTTTCAATTTATTAAACTTATAAAGCAACAACAACATCAAATAAACACTTTGCTACATAAATATGAAAATACAACCAATAAATAAGATGCATAAGATGTCAAGTGGTCACATATCGTTACTAAACTGAAAATTCTGAAACATGTTCCTAATAGGATGATAGTANCAACCAATAAATAAGATGCATAAGATGTCAAGTGGTCACATATCGTTACTAAACTGAAAATTCTGAAACATGTTCCTAATAGGATGATAGTAGATACAAAATCACATCAAATGATCAAAATAAATGTATCTCATGAGATGAATAATCATGAGGCATCCAGATAAATCACATCAAATGATCAAAATAAATGTATCTCATGAGATGAATAATCATGAGGCATCTAGATACTAAATAGTACATGATAAAATGAAAATGATAGATCATAGGAATCCAAATCATTGATTCCCTCTAGGTCGTGTTGCTCTAGCCCTTTTACGGGTAAAGGGCACCAATTTTCCTTTGGAAGCAGTAGGTGGTCGTGGAGGTACTCTAGATGAGCTTGGAGTGGAAGCTCCAGCTGATTCAGATGCTCCATCTGAGGTGGTAAGTGATGGGGACGAGGTGGAAGGAAAAGTGTGTTGCCTCCTCGCAGTCCCAATGGACCCAAGTCCAACTCCAGGTATGGCTCTCCGTGGAGGTGGTGGTGGCATTGGATCCACTGGAAGTCCAATCTCCTCAGCCTCTGCATCCACTGGAAGTCCAATCTCCTCAGCCTCTGTATCCACTGGAAGTGGAACATCGTCCTCCTCCTCCTCTATTGTCCCCTCCTCCCTCAAATCATCTGCATGCTCGTCCAACCACTCGAGGGCCTCCTCCATCTCAGGCTCCTGAATCTCCACCCTCCACTGACTGGTGGTGTCAATGTTATCCAATGAAATGGTTTCTATGTCAGGTTTTTTGTCAAGATGCTTCACCCACAACCTTAGATTGTAGTAAACATATACTAAGTCATTAAGGCGCTGGGTACTTAACCTGTATGAACATTGAGAGCTATGGTTAGTGATGGTAAATAAATAGCAAATACTAAATTGTAAAAATTAAAATTAAAAAAAATATAAACAATTTAAATTTTGATTGTTGCATATTCCCGACATATTTCGACATATTTCGACACATTCAATGTGTCGCAACACATTCAAAATGTCTGGAGTGTCGCGACATTTCCCTTCAAAAATTTCGGGCCAGTGAAAATGTCGACGACATATCCGACATTTTCGAAATCTCGGCGATATATTCAACAGTGGTCAAATGTATTTGTGCTCGTGAGAATCTTCCTAACTTTGAAAGGCTATGGGATGACTATATCCAAGAAGAGACTCGAACGGAATCAAAGGCTAGCAAGAAGGGTGGTGACAAGAACCTAGCCCTATTTGGTCAGACAAACAAGGGTTGAGGTAAAGGACCCAACAATGGTAAGGGAAAGAGTGAGGAGTCAGCCTCACAGTCAGGAAATAAGGACTTGAGTAAAATCAAATGCTTCATTTGTCATAAACACAATCATTATGCATTATAGTGTCCAGATAAGAAGAAAGGTAAAGGGAAGCAACAACAGAAGCAGGTAGCAACCTCTGCAGAAACTCACACGAACGAGTTTGCTGCCAAGTTCGAGAAGGATTTCTCGATGGTATCTTGCCTTTCTACCAACATGGTTTCTAGCAATGCATGATATGTGGACAGTGGGGCATCTGGTCATATGACATCAACCGTATAGTTGTTTTCTAGTCTAACTAAGCAGAGTGTAGGAGTATAGGTTGAGCTCAGTGATGATGCAAGTACCCAATAGTAGGAGTTGGTATTATTCCCTTCCAGCTCGAGTGAGGTAACTCTTTAGATTTTGGCTGTGTTTTGTTTGTTCTAGTGCTTAGGAAGAACTTGCTTTTAGTTTCAATTATGGAGGATAAGGGCTATGTAGTTGAGTTCAAGAACCAACAAGTCCTTGTCAAGCCAAAGGAATCTAGCCTAGTTACAACTAAGAACTTGTTTGAGCTCTAGTTCATAACAATGACGACTTGTGGGAGTTGAGGCACAAGAGGATGGGGCACTTACATCATAGAGCATTGCCTATTCTGAGGGAGATAGTCATAGGTTTTCCAAAGTTCATTGTTGAGCAACATGGAGTATGTAGAGGGTGCATGCTTGGCAAGCATGCCAAGGATGCTTTTCCAAGTAGTGAGCATAGATATAAGGAGATTCTATACCTAGTGCATTCAGATGTTTGTGGACTGTTGTTAGTAGCATCAATTTCAGGAAGCATGTACCATGTTTCCTTCATTGATGACTTATCTCGCAAAACATGGATCTACTTCCTAAAGACCAAGGATGAAGTCTTTAGCAGGTTTCAGAAGTTCAAAGCTGTAATTGAAAACGAAACATGGAAGAATATCAAAGTATTGAAATAGGACAATGGGGGTGAGTATACCTCCAAGGAGTTCGAGGGTTTTTGCAAGGAGGCAGGAATCAAGAGGGAGCTGATTGTTTCGTACAACTCACGACAGAATGGGGTTGCCGAGCAGAAGAATCGATCGATCGTAGGGGCTGCGAAGACCATGATTCACGATTAGGACTTGCTGATGTTTCTTTGAGCAGAGGCATGCAACATAGCAATTTATATCTAGAACCGATGTTCTCATAGGATCTTGGAGGACAAGACACTAGAGTAGGCATCCATTGGTGTAAATCGAGAGGTGAGTCATTTTTGCATCTTTGGTTGTCCAGTTTATATCGATGTACCGGTAGAGAAGAGGACCAAGTTGGAGCCCTCTAGTAGGAAGGGTTTATTTGTGGGTTATAGTGAGACTTCAAAGGCCTACAGGGTCTATATTCCAGAGTAAAGGAAGACAATAATGAGTAGGGACGTAAGGTTTGAGGAAGACTTTGCATTTAGGAAGTCCCATGAGCCTATTCTAGTGACAAAGGATGAGGAGCTGGAAGCTCCGAAGGTTGATCTAGTGTCACTGATGACTTTCAGAGTAGCACACCAATCTTCAGGCAATGTTCCACCAAGACTTCGGGACAAGGGGCGTGGGAGCAGGGAAATGCATAGGGGGGACGTGTGGAAGTGCCCCCAAATTTTAGGGATTCTAGGGAAATGGGGGACAGAGGGACGTCACATATACAATATAAAAAATATAAAATACAAAATTTTAAAATAAAAATAATAGTGATAAAATCTCAACAATAACAATTCGTCCCATTCAAATTCATCATTGTGCAATGTAAATACTAAATAGTAAACAATAAAATACTAAATAGTACTAAATTAGTAAATTCAAATTTGTAAATGATATAAAGAAGACTCAAATTCAAATTTAGTAATGAAATACATTGATTCATAAATCATAAATGAAACAGGATAGTAAAATATTGATACATTGATTTAAACTCATCATTCCTCATTCTAGAATCTAATTAGTACTAAGCAAAATAGTAGATACTAAAGTCTGAAATAGTAAATTGGAATTACTCAAACTCAAAAATAGATTATAGTAAAGAGTGACGATTCAAAGACTTGGTCTAAGGTCATTAGTATCTAGAGTTGAGACTCAAAAGTTAAAACTCAAATAACAATGGACAATGAACATTGAAAATAAAATGAGCATCATGGAGTCAATCTCATTAATCGATACTCTGCATCCATTTGCTGCATGAAGTCATCAGGACCATCAAAGGGAATGTCAGAGTCACTCTCAATTTTATATCTTTGTTTTTTTTAGGCAAAACTTCGGGGGGGAACGCCTAGGAGTTCCCCTTTCAGGGGGGACGTCCAGAAGCCCCTCTTTTCAAGGGGGGATGCACACACACACCCTTTTTGGGGAAACTCGTCCCCCACCCTCGGGAGTCGTGTCCCCCCGCGTCTCCCCAAAAGGGGGATGTGGGGAAATGACTCCCTAGGTACCCCCAGTCCCAGGTGCGTGGGAAACATGAGGAGCGCCCCCCCACCCTGGGGGATGCGTCCTTGTGGAACACTGCCATCAGGTGAAGAAGAGGAGACAATAACTCCTTTCACTTTTGTCAGGAGACCTCAATGCTTCACTCAAACATTGAGGGATGCTCAAGAGTATGTTGAGGCTCCTAGGAGCACATTCAGAGAAAATAGACCTCCGAAGAAGTTTCTAGACTATATGGCATTAATGAGCAACATCATAGATTCCAAGCCTTCCAGCTTTCAGGAGGGAGCAGACTAACAAGTATGGCGAGATGCCATAGTTGAGGAGTACACCTTTATGATGAAGAATGATGTTAGGGACATAGCGCCAAGACCGGAGGGGAAGTAAGTAGTGAGTTCCAAGTGGATTTACAAGATTAAACATGCAACATATGGCAACATTGAGAAGTTAAAGGTGAGGTTCGTGGCGAGAGGGTTATCCCAGAAAGAGGGAGTGCACTATGAGGTGATATTTGCTTCAATCGTTAGGTACACTTCCATTAGAGCATTTATGCCCTTAGTTTCATTTATGGGATGGAGGATACATTATATGGATGTGAAGACAACTTTCCTTAATGGGATCATTGAGGAAGAAGTCATAGTTTTAAAAATCGGAACCGACACCGGAAATGGTTGAGGGTCCAACCTGAACCAGAACCAGAATCGGTTTCAATGAATCATTTTTTTTAAAAATACATAAAATATTTAAATTTTAATGAAAAAAATATAATTTAAAGATTTTAAATCATGTTTCCAAAGCATTAGAGACAACTAGAGACAACATATCCAAAGTATGCTCATGAATATATCAAAATGGCACCAAGTGCAATACATATCTAAAGATCAGAACATAAATACATAATCAATGAGGCTCTAAATGGCCTCGACCCTCTATAGACCACCACAACAAAAAACATACTAGCAAGAGTCAAGACTGCAAGTCACTATCTCATTGATCAACATGATCAATGATCAATCATCACTACTGCTAGAAGTAGAAATGGCGTGGGCATCCTTGCCCTCGACATCATCATTTGTCTCTGACTCGGACTTGAACTCGGCCTCAGACTCATCACCATTAGGGACATCTGTGACTATAGGATTTGAAGTTGCATTAGTTGTAGTAGTACGAGTACAACCGCGGCGAGGCACACGAGGTATACGGCTATGCCTGCTTCCAGTTCCACTAGGGCCTGCCATGCCCGACTCTGGAATCAGACCGTGGGACCCTAATAGTGGATCTACATCCATCTGAACCTGCCTTGCCCCATCCACCTCCAAATCATAGTCAACATCAAACTCTGGTGGGTGAGTCTCCACTACCCAATCTGAAGTTGGATCAACATCATCCAACACAATGGGGTCTAAATTAGGTCTTTTGTTCAACAATTGGTTGCGCCTTAGCCGAAGGTTGTACTGCATGAAGACTAGATCATTTAACCGTTTCTATTCTAAACGATTTCTCTTCTTCGTGTGAATCCTCTCAAAGACAGACCAATTGTGCTCACACTCGGAAGCACTGCAAGTTTGACTCAACATTCTAATTGCAAACTTTTGCAATTGAGGACATTGCCTGGAAAATGACTCCCACCAGTTTGCTACAAAAAACATAGTTAGTCGAGTTAGTTCCTTGAAGTAATAAATTATAAAGTATATAAAATTTAAAGTTTAAAATTTAAATAATTGAACTTTAAACTTTGGAATTGTTACCTGGCTCATCCACATCCCTTGCAATCTTTGCTAGGTTCTTGTCGAAGGTACTTGTGGCTCTAGTGAAAGAAGTGATCTGTTGGTGTATCTCCAACTGCTCACTCTCAAAAGGGACCATGCGCTCAAGGCACTCATACAAGCCATCTCTAACCTCCTCAGTCAAATCTTCTCTAAGCTGCGCTTTGTAATGATACCTTGGGTTCAGGAAATACCCAGCTGCATGTATAGGGCGATGGAGTTGATTGTTCCATCTACGATCAATGATCTCCCAAATAGGCCCATACTTGGTTACTCTATCCTTGTATGTTGCCCTTATTTCCTCCTTTGCCTGATCCATAGCCTCATAAATGTAACCCATGGCCAATTTTTCCCCGTCCACTAGCCGCAACACCTTAACGAGTGGCACGACAATTTTCACAATTTATGTTGCTTTTTTCCAAAATGTGAGATCATTAACTTTCTTTTTGGTGTCTTTTCCATCTTGTCTGCGGGCCCACTGAGATGCATTCCATTCATCAGATGCAAACATCTTTTGCAAGTTATTTGATTGGGAAGCCATAGATTGCAATGTCAAGAAGTGAGTTGCAAATCTACTGATGACAGGCCTAAGAAGTTCCATGTTCTCTGTGTTTTTCCTCATTAGGCTCAAAATCCATGAGTGGTTGTAGACGTACTTTGTGATGCTTTTGGCATGCTCTATAGTGTTTTTGATCCATTCTTGTTTGCCAATGTCCTCAAGCATGAGGTCTATGCAATGTGCAACACATGGGGTCCAAAGTATGGTTTTGTGTTTCTCCTCTAACATCTTCCCAGCAAGAACATAGTTAGAGGCATTATCTGTGATGACTTGAACAACATTGGCCATCCCCACCTCCATAACAACCTCATCTAAGAGCTCAAATAACAAGTTTGCATCTTTGACCCTATCAGATGCATCATTTGATTTCAAAAACATGGTTCCTTGTGGGCAAGAGACAAGGAAATTTTTGATAGTACGGTTCCCTCCATCACTCCATCCATCTGACATGATGGTACATCCTGTTTTGGCCCATGATACTTTCAAATTTGTGAAGTATTCTTCAATGGATGCGACCTCTTTGTGCAAAAGAGATCCCCTCAAATCATGCATACTAGGGCCTTTGAAGCCCCTACCACAAGCAATAATGGCATCCCACATAGGTTGGTAATATGGTGAGCGGGCAACATTGAAGGG
>SNQJ01S0005352.1:305803-317574 GCA_010110895.2 Picea sitchensis | reverse complement strand
CCTTGATGCATTTTTGACAATACTTGCAATACATTAGACCTTCAATCACCTCAACATGAACCCATGCGACATCTTTAGCTTTTGGGGTCATTGTAAATTTGTAAATGCAAACTCAAGGCTAAAGCAAAGGTGCAATTTGCACAATGCAAGCAATCTGAAAATGCAAACAAGGAACCTTGTCTTAGACTCTTACTAAGTTTCAAACTTTCAAACATTCAACAATCAAGATGGAAAAAAAAATTGGAAAATTTTCAACATACCTCTAATCCAATTCCTCCAAACTTGAAGATGAACTATAGCCTCCTAGTTGAGATTCCAAATCCTCCAAAAACTGCCCAAAACACTTGCCCAAGAAGCTCCTCAATGCTGCTCCAAAACCCAAATGCTCCCAAATGCTGAATGAGAGAGGTGTGAGGCACTTAGAGGGGAGTGAGAGTGTTATATAGAGTAGAATTAGGGTTTAGGGGATGTTAGGTTTTAGGTTTAGCAAGAAAATAGTATTTTTTCAAGTATGCGGGCTCGTTACAGCCGGTCCGGACCGAACTGGACGGTTTATGACGAAACCGACCGGTTTGGTACCAAACCAACCGGTTCCGTCATAAATTGGTCAGGCGGTTTGGTTTATTGACCGGTTTGAACTGACCAGTTCTGGTTTTGATTCGTCGGTTTTTAAAACATTGCTTAAGATTTGGGGTACGTGGTGTATGTTTAGCCCCTAGATGGTTGGAGATGGATTGGCACATGGGAGATTGTCTGTGATGGATTTGCACAGTGGCGATAGTTTGCTCAATGATTGCTTGACCTTAAGTGGTGATTGCTTGGTATTCTTCCCTAGGGCATTGGAGTTCTCTTGACAACTTGGTGGACGTCCTTCATCATGGCCACATGGAGAGGTTCACTTGCTTGGAGAACGCCTTACTTAGGAGGAGGAGCGTTGTGCATTTGGAGGGAGGCATTAGGCCCTAGATAGCATGGGGTAGCTTGGATTTTTGGATGGAGGCTTGGAGTTGTCTTTTAGGGATGCTTGGGCTACGACAATGTTTTTGCAGGGGCATCCGACCTAGTGGAGTACATGGCTTAGGAGGAGCGATGGAGTCTTTGTGGGCTTGGGATGGAGAGATGTGGACAAACCTTGAGTAGCTACAACATCGTGGAGCTCTTATTGTGTACGACATCACCTTGGAGCATGACATGTGTACCCTTGGAGTGGAGTGCTTCACTTGTGTAGGCCTACATAAGATTATTTTAGGTTGCTTATAAAGGCTTGAGCCCACATTGTATTGTTTGCCTCCCTTACCTCTTATATATATAGAGGAAGGAGAGAATCCTTTCATTCATCATTATCACTCTTTTCTTTGTACTTAGCTTCTTGGAGGAAGTCGCTAAGGTTCATGAGGAAACCCTAGGAAGAGTTATGGAGTCTAGAGAGGATGTCTTGACTTGGAGCTTGATCCTCGTGAGATACTAGGGTTTACTCATGTGAAGAAGACGCTGGTGTTGATCTCTCATTTTTATCTCTTCATTTGTACTTGGTCTCTCTCTCTCTCTCTCTTTTGGAGTCGCTAGGGTTTCATGATCTTCTTGGAGCATCTTGAAGTCTAGGGTTAGGGTTTCATCCCTTGGAGATTTGAAGATTAGGGTTTTGAGATGAAACCCTAGGTTGTACTTGGTGAATAAGAAGAAGAGGAGGAGACATCTTGCCCTGGAGGACTAGCTTGACTGATTCATGCTTGTTGGATCTCCTTGGTTGAGCTAGGTTTTTCATTGTTTTCCCTAGCTAGGATTTTGGAGAGATAGTGGTTTGTACTAGCCTTGAGAGAAGGCAATGGTAAGTACACGAACTTCATCTTGAGCATATTAATAAGTTTCCAACTGTCCAAAATTTGTGCAATTTTCAGATGTGATTTTCAGCCATATATGTTCTTCATATATTGTTATCTACAACTATATTTGCCTTGCTGATTTGACATAAGTAAAAGGACAATTTGTTGATTGATTTGACATTATCATTGAAGAATTTAAGGGCTGTTTTACTGCTGTAAAAGTGAATTTTCAGATCTGGTTTATGTATGATAAGTTGCCCTTGATGGCTGAAAACTTATCTAGACAGTTTGGTATCTTTTCTCCTTGGATAGCCTAGAAAATTGGGTTGTTAGAGAATGAAATATTGTATCTTTTCTGCTGCTGTTTTATACTTTATTTTATAACAGCCTTAAGGTCAAAATTCACAAGGTTAAGATCCAGGAAACCTCTAGTTGAGAGGTGAAATTTGTGTTTTGCATTAAAAACAATTTTGCCAGAAATATCTATAGTTATAGTGGTAATATTCAATAAAGTGTTGTCACACTGGACGTGATTAGAATCAGTTGGTTTGGAATGGTTCACATTGGAAGGGAGATGATCAGGACTGGCCCTTAGTGAACCCGGGCCAACCTGCATGCCACATGGCCAAAAATAGGAAAAAACAAGAAGAAAAAAATGGCGTCCCTCCCTCCAAATCTTAATTCATCATTATATAATGACACCAAAGGATGAGGTAGAGGGTGATGATGAGGATCCCGATATAGGGGATGATTTTGATGATATGTAGTTATCTGTTCTAGCATGATGTTTTTTGGATTCTAGAGGCCATCTAGAGCCTCAATGGTTATGCATTTTGTTTTGGATATGTATTGCAATTTGCACTTGGTGGTGCCATTTTTCTATATTCACCCTTGCATGCTATATACATGAGCAAACTTTGCATCTTTGGTGTCCAATGGTTTGGATTTACATTGATGTACATGGATATAATATATATTATTTATTTATTAACGTGCATATTTTATGTATTTTTAGTCAACTAATGCTTTAACTTGTTTTTTTGGTGGTTTTGGTACCAATTCCAGACCTAGGTTATATGTCCAAATTGAGGAAATGCCAAAATCCCCAAGTATCTAATCATTCTCTAGTGGGTTCTGGGACTTTGACTCATGCTAGGAATGTTTACAATATATGTACAAAGATACATCATAGGTTGTTTTTTGCACAAAGGCAACATGATTCGACACTCGAGCAAAAATTCATGAATACACAATATTTGTTACAAAAATCCCAATTAAGCTACAAGACTAGTAATGGATTGGTGCTAAGATAATTTTTTCTCAACTAAGAACCCCAACCTTGGAGCTCCTGCTGGTGCGGGTTTGTGTTGTTTATCAACTCAAGAAGATCAAGACTCAACATGGGGTAGCAAATTCACAACATCCTTCCTAGGGTCACATGACCATAGCAATCCACAACCTCTGCATATATGACTGCTCATATGGCTTACAATTGACGTGGTCACTTGATCCGAAAATTCCTTAGACGCTGATTATTTTAAATACATATAAACATCTACTTGATCTTCGAAATAATAATGATCGCTTGATTGTTTGCAATTTACATGTGAAATACTTATCTAACCAAATACACTTTAGTGATAAAAGACTTACCAATAATCAAGCACAAAATGAACAACAATAATGAAATCACATACACAAGTTTGATAACGAAGTTCGCCCAATTTAGGCTAGGTCTCTGAGTCCGCTTCCAATAGAGACCTCTTTATTAATGTTCAAATGCTTGTGTTTTATAATGACCTTTTTACATGTTGCTCAAATGCAGAAACAAAATGCATCGATGGATTCCTTGTGAAAAATCGTGAAAAAAGAGTATAAAGTTCTTAAAATTCCATCAAGGGGCCTCTCGGCGTGCTTTACGGTGTAGCCTCAAAGTCCTTGTACCCTTGGGCACACACTTCAAGACAATCTCTGCGATTATGATGATTCCTTGCCTCGGTCCATGTGCCATTAAATAGGGCACGGACCCCTTAACTCCTTTCCAGAATAATAGGCAATTAATAAATATTTGTTAGGTAGCCTCCTAATAAACCCGTACCTGTAGGGGAGTTGGTTAAGTGTTGGAACATTTAATTGGAAGGTCGCGGGATCAAATCCCGTCGACCGTGCCATATTTTATGGCATGGTTTCTGTTCGTTATATGGTTATACAACCATATATTATATTTATAGTATACAGTTGGTTTGGAATCCCCGCGAGTTACCATGGTCATATCATGTGATCATATGCTAATATATGTATGTATGGGTCGAGGGCTTGGGCCCTCAACCCTTTTTTTCATTGGATAATCCTTTGACCAACAATAAAATAATGTGGCGCCATGTATAGGTAAGCATCATTTGTATGGCGCATTGGTAATAGAGGCTTGGTAAGGTTTATGGAGGTCATGGGTTCAACCCCTGTCGACTCCATAAATTTTTAATACACTTAAACCATTAATAGGCCAATGGGAGGCTGCCACGTGACAACCTCTCATTGAGTATCCCTTGTCACATGTCAACATTTAATTGGACCACATAACTTGTACAATCTGCCAACACCCCTGCCTAGTCAGTGTACAGTTAGTCCACGTGGCACCTTGGGGTGTGGCCACGTCATCTGTACGACCTGTACGGTCATGTGCCACATGTCACCCTTCCAGTGGTGACATGTGTCACCTTTCCCCTTTGACTGACTTTTTGACCAAGTTGATTGGAACTATGATCGCTCATAAGTTTTGCATACGAACTCCGTTTGAGGCGATTTTTGCATCGTTGGAAAGCTATCTCCGAGCTCAACGCATTGATGGCATTTTCAAGAGCATTTGGGATATTTGAATTTTGAGCATTTCTGAACCAGTCTGGATCTTTGTGGATGTTCTGGATCCTCGTGGACCTCTATGAGCATTCTTGGATCCTCCTGGATCATCACTATAGCATTTAGGGGGTGGAGTGAACAACATTAAATAACAAACAACGCGATGGAAGAAGAAGAATCTTACTAATGACAAACTGGGAATTATGGTGAGCCGTGCATGGGAGATGCACTGTTAAAATACTTCTAAAGTTGTTATATGGTATATCCTCTAATCATCAAAGAAAAGTTTATGGATTGACACATGGCATGGGCACTTCCCTTTCACCACCTCTACCTCTTGTCATATCATAACCACCCTCTTGCTCCTAGCTAGCCATTCCATGTTTATTTTACATTAATCGTAACTTTACGAGTTCACATCATGTTGATGTCACATGTCCAAACTTAGGAAATGCCAAAATCCATGTGTATCTAATCATTCTCTAGTGGGGCCTTGGACTTTGAATCTTGCAAGGAACCTTCACAATATACGTATTAATATACATCATAGGGTGTTTTCTACACAAAGCCCACATGGTTAGACACCCAAACAAAATATCCACTCATACACAATATTTGGTATGAAAATGCCTACCAAGCTACAAGTCTAGTAAGGGGCTTTATGCTAAAATGAACTTTGCTCAACCAAGAACCCTAGCAACGAACCCCCCATTGGTTCGGGTTTGAGCAATGTATTAGCTCATGAAGATCAAGACTCAACAAGGGGTAGCAAATTCACAACATCCTTACTAGGCTCTTATGCTTACTTCATTCCACAACCTTTTCTTGTACTAGTGCCCATATGGCTCACAAATGACATGGCAACCATATCATTCAACTGGTAGAGCAAACAATGTCATATAATAAACAAAGCGGTGGAAGAAGAAAAAGAAGCTTCCTAATAACAAAATGGTAATATATTTGCGGGTCATGCACGGGAGATGCGCTATCATAATAATTTTGAAGTTGTTATATGGTATATCCATCTTTAATCATGGAAGGAATGTTTATTGATTGACAGATTGCATGGGTAGTGGGTACTTTCAATTTCACCCCCTCCACATGTCGTCGCATCATAGCCAACGTCTTGCTCCTAGCAAGCCATTCCATGTTTATTTATATTAATTATAGCTTTACAAATTTACATCATGTTGATGTCATATGTCCAAACTTAGGAAATGCCATCATCCCTATGTATCTAATCATTATCTAGTGGGGCTTTGGACTTCGACAAATCTTGTGTGTGTTAACAATGTCGTGTGTGTGTGTGTTGCAGATAATTTGACATACTTAACAATTGTGAGAAGGGATCATTTATAAGGCATTATGTGCACCAACGACTTTGCCAATTTGAAAGCTAGCTTCGAGGTGCGAGTCCTAGGGTTGATGGGATACATCCTCCCACACTTTGGTACTAACATCACTAGTAGTTCTGGTGTCATGCCTTGTGGGTTGTCTTTGGCTTGTGGTTGTTATTTATGTGATGTTACATGCTATCTTACTACATAATAGAATGGCACATCTGTAGTTGGGATTTCGTTCCACATTAATACTCGTCTTCTAAATTGTGCGTGTGTGCATGTGTTAGGATTATGCTCTCTTACTACATAATAGAATGGCATATCCCTATGTTGGGATTTCGTTCCACATTAATACTCGTCTTCTAAATTGTGTGTGTGTGTGTGTGTCTGTTGTGAATAATACTACATACATAACAATTGTGAGAGAAAGATGGTTTATAAGGCATTATCTCACCAAAAGATTTTCCAATTTGGAAGTTGGCTTGGGGTGTGAGCCCCTGATTTGATGTGATAACATCCTCCCTCACTTTGGTACTAACATCATTGACGATTTTAGTGTAAAGCCTTGTGGGTTGCGTTTTGTGTTGTGGTTGTTACTTATGTGATGTAACATGATATCTTACTACAATGGCATATCTCTTTTTTGGGTTTTGTTTCACATTAATACTCTTCTAAGTTTTTTGTGTGTTAACATCACCATGTGTGTATGTTGTGAATAATCCCACATACATAACAATTGTGAGACATAGATGGTTTATAAGGCTTTACTGACACCAAAAGCTTTGCCAATCTAGATTGTTGGCTTTGGGGTGTGAGTCCGTGGGTTGATGTGATAACATCCCCCTATTTCGGTGTAATTTGTTTTCTATTAGATGATTCTTGTGAGATTTTCAGTTTTAGCTCCTTTGTTACCATGTATTAAAGCAACAAAAACAAACAAAAACTTCCTAAAGTTCACTTTATTACATAGAGTTAGAAAACTTAAGTTAAGATTGGCCCACATATCTATATCAACTTCTGAAAATAAAACCCCCAAAATATATATCATTGTCAGAGAAAAATTAATTGGGTGGTGCAGGTTCTCCCAAGTTCTGATTTGCCATCTCCACAGCATCCATGACTCAATGATCTATTTCTAGGGTGTGGTTGACCCCAATTTTTAACTAGGATGTACCATGACATTATCCTGGTGTCTTCTTTGATACATTTAATGGATCTCAGTGTGGTCTGCATTCCCTCATGGGTTCCCTTCTGTGAGATACCCTCCCCAGTGGGTGTAGCTTCATTGTTCTACTGCACGAGAGCTTTCATTCCTGTCATCATGCTAGGCAACAGGTTCCATTTCTTATTGTCTTCTTCAAATTTTTGCTGGAAGATATGTCCATGACCCTTGCCACAATGTCTGAGTCGACTGCTGCTTTTAGAACAGTTCAAAATCTGCTGCACACGTGTTTGGGATGAGAAGGAGAGAATATGAAAGGACCCGCCACATTCTCCCCTTTTGTCATGGCTCTCTCCTTTGCCCATATGCATCTAAGCTCCTCAACTTTGTCTTGGATTGGCGAGGGATGACGAGCAATGAAGGCAGATTTATGTGCCTTAATTTACTCAAAATAGCAAAATATATTGGGCCCTCAACCACTTGAACTCCCACATTCCTTCATCCTGGGGGGCTTCCTCCTTAGAGCTGTATGCCCCACTTTGCCTCTGCTTTTGTGATTGAGTTCCATCTACTCTTTGGTTCCTCCCGCTCTTTCAGCCGCTGCCATCCTGTTTCATCATCAAGTCTATAGGAGGTGGTTCTATTTCTTTCTTCCTCAATACACTATCTGAGTCCCAGACCAATCGGTGATCTCACCTTTCTACAGACCAGTTTCATTTACAAAGACATAGTGGGTGAGATCCTCAAGTCTGAGAGATCGAGGCTTACTGCATTTGTATGCAATATTGAACTTCCTTCTCATATTAATCTGAGGCAGATCTTTTTTGTTCTTTCAATCTTTTGCCAGGATTGAGGTTTTATTCCCACTGCTTGTAATCATGTCTTCCTTCCCTTGCCTTTTGCTTCTCCACCACTACTGTCTGCCATGAGGATCGGAGGGGATTCTGGGCAGTACCACCTTAACTCGCCTCCTAATTGGCCATTCGGCTTCTGTCTACTTCATCACGGTCTACTGTCAGGTGGTTGTGACATTAAAGTTGACATGTCATTGCCTGCCTAATCATGTCTGGGATATTCACTCTGGTAGGTCAGGTGGTTTCCACCTGTGATTCATCATAACCACCCTCACCTCTCCTTGCTTCACTGGCACCTAGGGTTCCTTCATCTTGTCTATCTCTGCTATCTCTTTGGGATCTGTCTTTAGCTGTCTTGCGGGTCTCGCTCTCATCATGATTGACATTGTCTTCTTCCACTAGAGTTTTAATTGAGTGATGTCCATCTCCCACCATGCTATGCCATATCGTTTGCTGGGGTTCTTCTCCCCAATCGGCCTCATCACCAATATGTTTAAATTATATTTTGATGTTTTAAATCTCTTTTGGTTTCCTCAAAAGTGAATGGCTCATATATGTTTTTTATATGCATATGCTTATATTTTGCTGATTTTCATGCTAATTTTTAAATTTTTTTTGAGCATGCCTAAAGTTTTAATAAGTATTTTGTTCAATGAATTATAAAGAAAGAAAGAAGGAAATTGCATTAATGTCTACTAATGACAAAAGTACGTGACATAGCCTTTTAAGTTGTGGGTAATCATTAATTCCTCGATTCTTTTCCATAGACGGCGATTCGGGAATCTGCTGAATGCCTTCCAAAAATCTACACATCAGCACATAGTTTGCTTATTATATTTTGCATTTTATGGTTGCTGATTGTATTCTGCATCCTGTACTTGTTTTTGATGTGATGAATGGTCTAAATTTGAGCAGGATGGTTTGAAACCTGTCTGTTCTTAGCTCTTTTTTATGGTTATCAGTAAATAACTGTTTTTTCTTGTTATATGGTCTTGTACAGCTTGGCCATTTCTGGACTTATTAGAGTTGTGTGACAGTTTGATGGATTACATTTATCTCTGTTCTCAAACAGAGGAATAATCAGATTATCTGTCTAGTTTTTTAGGGCTTCTCTGTAATGTGATAAAAAAAATCTTTGATGATATTCACACCCATTTTCAAGAATTCAACTGGGCTTTCAATTTTTTTTTGCTTTTTTATTTCTGGGAGAGTTGCTCAGCTACTTTTTTTTTTTTGTACTCGAGAGCAATATTCACTCAACATATCCCTATGCTGGGATTTTGTTCCACATTAATAATCTCCTCCTATAATATCTTCAGTGTCTTATATCTCCCCTTTGCTGATTTGTTTTTCCTTTCTATGCTTTCCTTCTTTTCTTACCTGTTTGTTTCCTTGCATATTTTTCTTATTCCTCTCTAGTTTACCTCCCCCATTTTTCTTCCTCTCATGCTGGTAACTTCAATTGCAGTATCTCTCCTGCTGGTAACTTCAATTGCAGTATCTCTCCTGCTTTCTGCTTCTAGCATCCTATATGCCATACCTTCCAGTGGTGTTGTTGATTGAACACATGTCTTTCATAAGTTTACCATATTCTGAAATATGCTTGGTGGTGATATCATCATTATTCAAATCAGAAATATTTTGAAATATGCTTGGTGGTGATATCATCAGAATTCAATGATAGGATAAATCATAAAAGCTTCGCTACTAATAAAGCCACCATTCTGACTTGTTTTTTTGTTTCCTATTGAATATACTTGTTGAGGTACTGCAGGCATTGAATAATCTTGGTAGCGTTTATGTGGATTCTGGCAAGTTGGATCTAGCAGCAGATTGCTATGTGAATGCTCTTAAAATTCGTCACACCAGGGCTCACCAAGGCCTTGCTCGTGTGTACTATTTGAAAAATGATAAGAATGCTGCTTATGAAGAAATGACCAAGCTGATAGAGAAAGCTACGAATAAGGCCTCGGCATATGAGAAGAGATCTGAATATTGTGATCGTGATATGACAATGGCTGACCTGCAGATGGTTACTCAACTTGATCCACTCCGGGTTTACCCATACAGATACCGTGCAGCTGGTGAGATAATCCCATACTTAGTTTCATTCTTGAGTCAAGTCAATATTGAAAATTAACAGTTTGATTTGTATTTTCCCTTCATATTTTGCTTCAATCTCTTTCCAGTTTTCAATATCAATTAAAAAGCAGTGTAGTTATGTAATTTGTTTTCTAGTGATTTGGTATGGGTTACTTAATGAACAAAATGATTGTAAGTTAAGTTAGATGAAGGGGGGGAGCAGCCCTAGGAGACTGCTCAAATATTTTGCGTGGGAGGTACTGAACTTTTCTATTATGTATGTTGGCTTCAGACTTAGATGTTGGATTATTCCAGCTCTATATTGTATTGTGTAAGATTCATTGAAGGTCAGCTGCACAAAGTTGAATTAATCTCTTACATGAATATTAGAGCTACATCTCACTCAAGTTCCACATAAACATAACTGTTGATCTGGGCTGGTTCCGATGAATTGGTTATGGGGAAGAACGATAAACATAAATTAGATGTGATTGGAAGGAAGTCATGGAGCAGCAAAAGGAAGCATGCCAGGCTCCAGCAGGTAAACATAGCATATGAGAAAGTATTCTATAAGCTGCAACCAAAACTATGAGGTACTATGGCAAGATAAATTGGGCAAATCATTAAATAATTCAACTTTGATGTTGCTTCCAAAATGTGCAAAGTCGGAAGACAATCACCAGGCCCCCAAACCTTAGAAAATGCATGATTACAAATGTGCAACTTGCAGTGAACTCATGCATGTAGTTGCAGAATAGATGAGCTGAAATTAAGTTGGGATGAAAGGAGAGTAGGCAGGAACACCAAAGCCTAGGAAATATGGTGTGAAATAGGTTTTCAATGCTATAAGAATGACCAAGACTAACGAGTCTGATTTTCAATAGTCCTACAGTACAGGAAAATTAAAGAAAGAAACCGTGTTTTAAATTCCTTTTCCATTCTTGATAAAATGACGTGCACAAGCATCTAAGAAAAATACATTGGGCTCCAGTGCATTTAAGAGGTGAGAAAAGTTTTGCTGTATCTGCTGATGTGAAATCTCTGCCAAATCTGGATGGAAATCAGTGAAGCAAACACATCGACATAAAAAAAGGATTGGAGATCAGGTATGAACACTAAAACATCATTAGTAGGCCAAGGCAACATGTTGATAACCCCTTGTTAGAATTAGGGCAGTAAAGCATAACAGTAGTTTCTTTTAAATTTCAATGAGTATAACAACTAGATCTACTGTTCAGACATCAATCTCTACTACTTAAACAGTGTACAGATCTAGGAGATCTGATAATATGGATAAAGAGTAAGACTGTAGCACAGATCTGGACTCAAACTTAAATATAGATGTACAGATCTAAACTCAAAAACTTTCTGATCATTAACTGTAAATCAAAACTATAGAAACAAGAGATAAACTCAATATATAGTTTAGATCTAAAACTGTCAATGCTGATACACAAATCTATATAGATCAAAACAGTACTGAAATCAAAACAGTACTGAAATCAAAACAGGGTTCAGATCTGAATGAGATTAGTAGATAGCTTACCTGATCCTTAAACCTTACCTCTGAAGAAATCACAGTCACCACAAGAGATGCAGAACCATTTGTTATTATGCTCAGACAAGGTTCAGCTCATAGATCCACCATATAGGT
>SNQJ01S0005352.1:223730-305600 GCA_010110895.2 Picea sitchensis | reverse complement strand
CTCCCCCCCCTTGATGCATTTTTGACAATACTTGCAATACATTAGACCTTCAATCACCTCAACATGAACCCATGCGACATCTTTAGCTTTTGGGGCCATTGTAAATTTGTAAATGCAAACTTAAAGGCTAAAGCAAAGGTGCAATTTGCACAATGCAAGCAATCTGAAAATGCAAAGAAGGAACCTTGTCTTAGACTCTTACTAAGTTTCAAACTTTCAAACATTCAACAATCAAGATTCAAGATGGAAAAAAAAAGAGTGGAAAATTTTCAACATACCTCTAATCCAACTCCTCCAAACTCGAAGATGAACTATAGCCTCCTAGTTGAGATTCCAAATCCACCACAAACTGCCCAAAACACTTGCCCAATAAGCTCCTCAATGTTGCTCTTCAAGAATCAATGCTGCTCCAAAACCCAAATGCTCCCAAATGCTCCCAAATGTTGAATGAGAGAGGTATGAGGCACTTAGAGGGGAGTGATAGTGTTATATAGGCTAGAGTTAGGGTTTAGAGGATGTTAGGGTTTTGGTTTAGCAAAGAAAAAGACGTTTTTCAAGTCCTCGGGCCCGCTACAGCACGTCTGGACCGAACCGACCGGTTTTGTACCGAACCGAACCGACTGGTTTGGTATCGAACCAAACCTCTCGGTTCGGTACCAAACCGTCCGGTTCTGTCATAAACTGACCGACGATTCGGTTTTTTCACCGGTTCGAACCGATCGGTTCCGGTTCTGATTAGGCGGTTTTTAAAACACTGGAAGAAGTGTACATAGAGTGGTCTTAGGGATTTGAAGTAAATGGGAAAGAGTCCCATGTTTGCAGGCGTAAGAAAGCCGTGCATGGACTCAAGCAGACACCAAGAGCATGGTATTCCAAAATAGATGGATATTTGCAAAGTATGGGCTTCACCAAAAGTGAAGCAGATCCAAACTTATATTATTTGTTTTTTGGGACTGATCTGCTCTTTTTAGTGTTGTATGTAGATGACTTGTTTTTTACAGGTGCAAAGAACTCATTGCAAGGTGCAAAGCAGACATGGTAGTTGAGTTTGAGATGAAGGACATTGACATGATGCATTATTTCTTGGGTTTGTAGGTTTGGCAGAAACCAGGAGAGATTTTCCTTGGGCAAGGTAAGTATGCAGTTGAGACCTTGAAGATGTTTCGGATGGAGGATTGCAAACCTATGGCCACACCCATGATCACTAATCTGAGGCAGTTGAGATCTTGAAGAGGTTTTGGATGGAGGCCTGTAAACCTATGGCCACACCCATGAGCACTAATCTGAAGAAGGTGATAGCTTCATATTCAAAGTTGGTGGATCCCATGTTGTATAGGCGGTTGATAGGTTCCTTGATGTATTTCGTCAATAATAGGCCATATATGTTTTGTTGTGAACACCTTGAGTTAGTGAATGGTGGAACTGAGGCAGGAGCATTGGGTAGCAACAAAGCATGTGCTCAAATACTTGAGAGGCATAGTGGAGTATGGTCTTAGATATCTTGGAGATGGTGAAGTGAAGTTGCAGGGGTATTCAGACTTAGATTGGGCAGGTAGTGCAGTAGACAGGAAGAGCACCTCAAGGTGCTGCTTTAACTTGGGTTCAACAATGGTATCCTAGTTCAATACGTAGTAGACTTCCATGGCACTTAGCTTAGTAGAGGTAAAATACATGGCAGCCAGTGCTGCTAGTTGTGAGGCCATCTGGTTTTGCAAGTTACTTGCATGATTATTTGATCAGAAGTTGGACCCCACAGTCATTTATTGTGATAATTGGAGTTGTATCAGACTCTTTGAGAATCCAATGTTTCATGACAGGTCCAAACACATAGAGATAAGATATTACTTCATATGAGACAGGATTCAGAAGGGAGCAGTGAAGCTCCAAAATATTCCTACAGATCGGTAGGTAGCTGATATTTTGACCAAGCCCTTAGCAAAAGGGAAGGTTGAAGCATTTAGAGACAGATTTGGATTGGTGTAGAATTCCTTTCTTGCTAAGAGGGAGTGTAGAATTCCTTCCTCACTAAGAGGGAGTGTTGAGAAATGTAGCTTGAACAAGAATTTCTTGCATAGGTTTCGGTGTGAACGTGTAGGAAGTGGTTTGAGACATTTTATTGGTGACCACCTTGGAAAAGTGGTCACTAATTCCATCTTGTAATTTCACCTGAAAAAAGAAAAAGAAAAAGTGAAAGTCTAATGCTTTGAAGTCGACTTAGTCTTAGGGGTCTAAATGAAATGTTTTAGAAGTGCTAGAACATTAGTGACTTAGATTAGGATTTAATCTTAGCCATACATCTCAAGATTGAGAAAGGTGGTAGCTAGGATTGAGGAAATTAGTTATTTCTCTCAAAGCATAAAGAATACAAGATAGGAGAGGTTGCCCACACATAAGAAAAAAACAATAGAGTTGGAAGAGGGTAGAGTGCATTCAAGGAGAAGAAGAGCAGATTGCTGAAGTGACCAGCAAGTACAGCAGGCCGTACCATTGCTGTAATTGTCCTTTCTTTATGCACAGGCTGTACACCCTCAAATCTAGCCGTACACAGTCTTCTGTGGATTGCTGGAGTGTGCTTTAGTGTTGGGAGAAGAGAAAGAGCTTGTTGTCCAGGAAAGTCAGAAACAGAGCAGGCCGTACTGCTGTAGCCGTACCCTCCTTTACATAGGCTATACACTTCTGTTTGAGGTGATTTTATTGACCGTGCAACTGCAGCCTACCAAGGCCACCTTGTAAGCTTTGATCAAAGGAGTGAAAAGCTGATTTGAAGGAGAAATCCCTGTGTATGTATGTGTTTCACTTTTGCTTCCGTTTTTCATTTTTCAGCTATTGTGACTGATGCAATGTTTAAATTTTAATTTTCTGCTATTAAATCAAATTCTGTTTTTTGAGTTAGTTAATGAGAGAACATTAGGACAAGAGTCACCTAGGGTTGAAAAATTTGCATTTCTCGAGGTGCTTTCTGTACAATAGGGAGTTCACGTGCAATCCGGAGTTGAAGCATGCCATCTTCTTCCCTCTTGGTTTCTTTCTTTTCATTAATCTCTCAAAAAAAATATTTGCCTCTTCATGCTTTCCTCTCTAAAGTCTGTTAACTTTATAAACTTTTCAAAAAAGTTGTGATTTTTTAAAAAGTCAACTTGATAAAAGTATCTTATACCTTACGAAGACTAGATTTTCTCTGTTTCTCCAACCCTTGTTTTTGATCTTGGATCCCCAGATTGACACCAAGCACAGACTTTGACTCCTGGCTTAGGTTGATAAATGCTTTGATGCCATGTTAAAAATTAGTACGGGATACACTCAACTTGTGGAATGATATATTATTATAAATGGAGTCATTTATACAGTGAAGGGAATCCCATTTTATTTCACTTATTGGGTAGTTGCGTTACCGAATTGACCTACCACTTTCTTACCTAATGATTCTTTATTAAAGCCTCTTAATCATAATAGGAATTTATTACATTAGATGCTAGTATTGGAGTGTCAATACTCCAACTGGCAAGTTTGGAGCGGTTCTTCAGCTCAGTCCAAGGGATCCAATATTTGGTTTGAGTGTTGAAGATGTGTATATTTGTAATTTATCTTATAAAGAATCTCAGGGCCAAAAAACATAGTGGTTTGGCAGAGTTTTGCCTTCATGTTGGGGAGGATAAGCTACCACCAAATTGAATGCTCATTGGAAGACACACCAAATGTGAACCCCCGGCCTTTCCAATTCAGAAAGGACTTGATAGCCTTCTAGGCCTTCCAAATGCTTTGTGCAACAAAAGTCCCTTCAACTTTAACTATGGTCAGGGTGACAACTATAGTTTGTAGGTTCAATCCCACCCATGACTTCTTGCCCAAAGGAGCTCCTCGATTGATACAATTATGTAGGCACACCTTGGAGGCCCCCCTTCCTTATAAGGCTTAGATAACCCATTTGGCACATTGAGATTGGGTATGCATTCTGATAATCCCCATTCCACCCTTGTCCCTAGGAGTGCAACAAATATTCCAATTAACTTTGTGAAAGCCCCTACCACCTTTGATATTTTCCCAAAGAAAGTTCTAGAGAGATTTTTCCAGTGTCTAGTAGGCACTTTCTAGCTGAATGAACCCAACATGAGTTAAGTAAACAAGGGTTGCGACCAAAATCTTAATATAGATATGGAACTTGGCAGCCAAGGCTAAGGGCTTAGTCAACCATTTTTCAAATTTTGTTCCACCCTCTGTATAATTATTTCCCACAATTCCTTAGGTAACACATGAAGGACAAATGGGATGCTCCAAAACTTAAAGATTTGCCTTGGTTGGATCTAGAACCACCATCAGTCTGCTAGCCGTTCAAGAATATCATAGGGACTTTGCTGGTAGCATTGGGTTTTGGCCCACTGAATTTTGGACCCAGAGGCTATACAAAAAAATCTGGAAACACTCCATAGCCACTGATTCCTTCTGCTTAATTATGGTGAGGATGGAGTCATCCACGAAGTGCCCATTGACAAATTGCCCATCTTCAGGCTTGGGGAGAGGAATCCGCTTGATGAGCCCTTGTCTTACTTTGTGGGCAACAAATATCCCAGAGCTTCAGCTGCCGTCACATAAAGGGTAGGTGCTAGTGGTCATCATTGATGGATTGATCAAAAGAGGCACACCTTTTCCAATTTGGATCTGTTAATGAAGAGGCATGCCAATGCTTCCACGAACAGAGTTTCAACAGTACCCAGAAAGAAGGGCCAGAATCCCAGAGCTTTAAGCATCGCCAAAATGAAGGGCCATTCAACCCTGTCATAGGCTTTCTCAAAGTCAATTTTAATGAAAAAAGTGTTGATGCCCAAGCATTTGGCCCACTCTAGTAACTCCTGAACCAGTCAACATAATCAAAGGTTCAAATCAGTTTGTTTCAGATTTGTACCTGTGGGGACAGGAAGATTCTCATGAAGATTTTTAGTGCACAGTTCCCAAAAATGCTAGGTTTTCTGTTGCAGACTTGTTTTTGCAAGCAAACCAATTTCAGAGCTTCAGAGTGTACTAAATCAGGATCATACTTGGGCACCCCATATTAGCTAATTTTATCTTGCCTTTCTAGAGGCTATCTATCATGTGTTTATTTTAGACGTAGTTTATTTTGGGTAAGAGCAGGGTGCTTCATTCGAGCCTAATCCAGGTGCAACTTTGAGAGCTGTTATCAGCTTGCATAAAGGTTATTTTGGCTCGTCAAAGGTGCTTTCCTTGGAGATCTTTACTTCTGTTTTTGTGAGAGATGGGACAGGTCTTAAGTGTGTATTTTGGAGACTTCTCTGTCCTTGAAGACCTGTTGTTTTGAGCCAGCAAAAGCACTAACCATCTTGCTGTTATTGGTCTTTCTAAAACATTTTCTTGGAGCCTTTTCATGTGATATTTTGGGAATGTTCTCAGTTTGGAGGGTTCTGTGCTCAGCTTTTGGTTGGTTTTATCTCAGTTTTTGTGGAGATTATTATTGGCAGATCTAGGTGCCTAACTGAAGGATTCTTTGGCCTATCTTGGAGCCATTCCTTGTCCATCTACACTTGGTACTTCATGTTGGAGGAGCTTTGTGATTTTGTTGGAGATATATTTAGTCTGTTTTTGGGGTTTTGAAGATGACCTTGCATGGCATCTATTTCAGGATTGAGTTATTGTTAGAGATGTCTATGCAAGGGTTGATCCTCTGTTATGAAACAATGAAGGCTTGTGAAGAAATTATCAGTGCCATTAGTTGGTCTTCTTCAGCATCCAAGCCTTCTCATCTTCTTCATGAAAATGATGGGAGTCTTCACTTGTGGTTACTTGACATTATGGCTAAGCACCCTCATTATTGTACTACTAGGTTATGGTTTAATAGTTGTACTAATCAACATTAATTTATATTGTTCTAGGTGGCTAAGGTTGGCCTAGGCATTTATGTGGATCCATAACCCCTTCATGGGGGAAGGTGCCTCAACCTCTTAAGTTGTGTATAAATACACAACTTACGAGTTATTTGTATAATCATCTTTGATCATTAGTGTGATTCTTTTGCCTAAGGGCTCTATATCTTGTGTTTCTCTTGTTCATGGGTCCATCTTCTCTTCTCTTTATGATGTGTTTATGGGTCATTCTAATTTAGGGTTTGTTGGTGGTTCCATTCAATTCTTCTCTCTTTTTTGATTTCAACATGGTATTAGAGAGGGTGTGAATCTCGTCTTCCTTATTCAGCTGTCTCTCTTTATGCTTGGTGTTTCTCTAGTGTAATAGGTGTTTCTCTCTCTTATGCGGCAGTGGCAGGGCTGGTTTTTCCTCCCACAATGTATGCATTTAAAGGCTTATTTCTCTTGAAGTGCACTTTCTTTGAATGCTGGTGCAGTTACTATGTGGCTCTTTGTTCTCTCACCTGTGCACACTGCCATCAAGTTCCAGCCAGTATTGTCAAACTTGTTCAAGACTCGCAAATCTGGCCGAGTCTCGCTGAGTCATCATTGGCTCAAGTAGTCGCCTGGCAGACTCACCTCAGACTTGGCAGACTCACTAGGCTTGCGAGTCTTAGACCCAGACTCGCAAGTCTGACTCAGCGACCAGGAAGATACCCACACGAGCGATTTGACTTGTTAAACTTGTTTTGGAGGGAGTTTTAGGAGGGAAATGAATCGTTTGAGAGGGTAGAAGCCTTTATTAAGAGCAGTGTTGCCGACATTGTGTTGGTGAAAATATCGCCGAGGGTCTGGAAAAGAAAATATCGGAAACATCAGGGAAAATATCGAAAAATGTCGGCAAAATTAAAATTTTGGAAAATATCAGGAAAATATTGTCTGCCCTCAAAAAAACGATATTATCGTGATGTTGGAACTTGGCAACACTGATTAAGACATTTCTCCCCTCATTCTTTCTCATTCCATACATCTTTAAGAGCCATTTCATCCTTACAAGAGTGCTGTCAGCCTACAGGACTGTCATTTCATCCTACAGGCCTGTAGGCTGAGATGTCAGCCTACAGGCCTGTAGGCTGACTTTACAGCCTACAGGACTGTCATTTTCTCTTACGGGCTTGTAGGCTGAGATGTCAGCCTACAGGCCCTACAGGCCTGTAGAATGAAATCTGACATTTCATCCTACAGGTCTGTAGGCTGAGATGTCAGCTTACAGGCCCGTAGGCTGACATTTCATCCTACGGGCCTGTAGGCTGACATCTCGGCCTACAGGCCTGTAGGATGAAATGTCCGCCTACAGGCCTGTAGGCTGATATCTCAGCCTACAGACATGTAGGCTTTAGTGTCAGCCTACAGGGCTATAGGCTGACATCTCAGCCCACAGGCCTACAAGGCCTAGGCTATAAAAATTAAAATTTTAAATAGTGCCGAGTCTTTGCTGAGTCTTCCCTGAGTTGCCGAGTCTCGCCAAGTCCCAGGCCAGTCGAGTCCGAGCCTGACAACTTTGGTTCTAGTGCACCATATTAGGGCTGCCCTCCTTGCTGGTGTATTTTCCAGTCTTGTTACTATCCGGAAGAAAACCATTTTGGAGAAGTTTTTGTGTCTGTTTTCTGGGCTGCTGGAAGGCATTTATTAGGGCTGTTCGTTCTCTCACCTGTGCACACTGTCATCGAGTTCCAATGCAACATATTTAGGGCTGCCTTCCTTCTTGCCGGTGTATTTCCAGCCTTGTTCCTATCCAGAAGAAAACCATTTTGGAGAAGTTTTTGGTGCTCTTTTCTGGTGTTCTTTTTGGCTGGTGGAAGGCATTTATTAGGGCTGTTTTATGCCCATCTCATGCACTAATTATAGAGAACCAGACCACTGTTTTCGACATTCAGCAATTTAAGGTCTTCAATGTTTTTTTGGGCTGTTACAGGTCTGAAAACTAGGGTTTCAGCATGCTTTTTAGCTCTGTTTCAGGCCTGAAACTAGATTTTTCAGCACTTTTTTGGGACAGAAACAGATTCCTAGGCTTTTTAATGCTTTTTTCACCAGCGCCTTTCTTCTTTGACTGTTTGTTTGGTAGTTTCAGTGGATTCAAGGTTTTTTTTGCAGATCCGTGCCGTTTTTCTAGGGCAGTGCACTCCACTTTTCCTCTTTCAGCCAAATTCTGCAGTGTTTTAGTCCAGCGCTGGTTCTATTTCCTTGGCCCATTTAGTGGGTTCTCTTGAAGTCTTCACGGAGACTTCCTTTTGCTGAACCAGATATTGTTTTTTTGATACATATATGGAAGTATACTTTGCAGATTGGGCTGTACCAGATTCAGAAGATGATGTTCTTGGTATTGACTCCGTCTTATTTGGAGACATCCTTCATATTCTAGTGGTTGCTACTTATATTTTGGATATTGCAGTTGGTGATGTGAGGCCTACTCCTCGGCTTCTAGCGATGATTCTTAGTGACTCTAACAATTCTATGGCTGCTTGTTTGCCAAGAGAAACCCCTTTCAACTTCTTTGATGCAGTTTGCACTTATAGGTCCACAGGATTTGTGCCACTCTATCTTCTTGATGACTCTACAGATGATTCTCAACCTCCTTTTTTAGTGGGTCAGTTTGTTGGTGTTTTGGATCTGGGTCCTCCACGCTATGATATTTCTTTGCATGGGACATACTATATGTATCATATTTCAATGGCACTTTCTTTCAGACTTCTACCAGAGGCCACCTTTGCTTGGTTGTGGAACCGTGTTGGTATTGGTACTATAATGTTTTTGGGAGGTTCTATCTTGAGATGGCCCGCGTTCAACATTCAGGGGGGAAGGTCCAATCTGATGCTTTCTCTTCTTGGCCTCCTGTCCATCTTCAGGGAGGATGTTGTGCATAGGGCCAACTGTGTGTTGAAATAGGTATTCATTAACCTTTTCACTTCTTTTCGACTACGGTCAACCATGCTTTCCAGTTGGATATCCACACACCAACTCTCACTTGTATTTGAGCTGGGTATTGATAAACCCACTATCTTCAATATTATGGCGATGGTCACTCTTATATTTGAGCTTTCTTCTCAACTATGCTCTCGTAGGTATATCTGTATTGGGTATTCATATACCCACACCCCTATTGTATTTGAGCTTTCTCAGTTGTGTTCAATCTTCCTCAGATATACAAAGTTGGGTCTTCCTACTTTCTTTTTAGCTACAATAGATCTTATTAGAGTTGGGTACTCCTATCTCTTCATTCTTATAGGATGTTCCTTCTGACACCTCTTCAGATGGGTAGATCAGTAGCACTATTATTCTAGTAGATGTGCAGTATGGTCAGGATGTGTTTTCTTGCGTTACTTCATTGGATGAGTAGGTCAGTGGCAGTGTTTTCTAGCATATGAGCATTGTGATGGCAACATTCTTCCAGGAGATTATTGGGTCTACTTTTGTATTGAGTCGAGTTATCACAAACCCTCTCTCTTTTCTTCCAGCTAGGGCTAACTTTTCATTGAGTTGGGTATGCTCACTCACTATTGTACCTCCTCTCTCTTGTATTTATGCCTCTTTACAACACTTATTTTTCAGATGGATAGATTTAGCAGTTCTATGTTTGATAGTTGGGTATTCATAAACCCTCCCACATTTGTATTGAGTTGGGTCATCACAGACCCACTCTCTTATTACAACTACAACTGTCTCTCTATTGAGTTGGGTATGCCCTCTCCTTCTTTTGTACTTTATCATCTTTCTCCATTACCCCATGCTCAACTTAAGAGGGGGTGTTGAAATGATTGTAATCTTCACTCGTGGTTACTTGACATTATGGCCAAGTGCCTTCATTATTGTACTACTAGGTTACAGTTTAATAGCTGACCTAGTCAACATTGATTTATATTATTTTAGGTGGCTAAGGTCGGCCTAGGCATTTATGTGGGCCCATAACCTTCTCGTGTGGGAAGGTGCCTCAATCTCTTAAGTTGTGTATAAATACACAACTTATGAGTCATTTGTATAATCATCTTTGATCATTAGTATGATTCTTTTGCCTAAGGGCACCATATCTTGTGTTTCTCTTGTTCATGGGGTCATCTTCTCTTCTCTTTATGATGTGTTTATTGTTCATACTGATTTAGTGTTTGTTGGTGGTTCCATTCGATCCTTCTGTCACTCTCTTGTGATTTCAACACATTTGAGCCTAATCCAAGTGCAACTTGAGGGATATTATCAGCTTGCATAAAGGTTTATTTGGCCTACCAAAGGTGCCTTCCTAGAGATCTTTACTCTTTCTTTTGTGAGAGATATGTGGCAGGTTTTAAGCGCCTCTTTTTGGAGTTTTTCTGTACTTGGGGACCTGTTCTTTTTGCCTATCAAAGGTGCCTTCCATCATGCTATTATTGATCTTTCTAAAGTGCTTTCTTGGAGCCTTTTAATGTGATATTTTGGGCAGGCCTATGTGCTTAGTTTGCAGGGTTCTCTGTTCAGCTGTTGGTTGGTTTTATCTTCAGCTTTTCTGCAGATTATTATTGGCAGAGTTAGGCTCCTAACTGAAGGGTTCTTGGGGTTATGTTGGAGGCTTTTCTTATCCATCTACTCTTGGTGCTTCATATTTGAGGAGCTTTGTGCTTTTATTGGAGATATTTTTAGTTTTCTTTAGGGTTTTGAGGATGACCTTGCATGGCATCTTTTTTGGGGTCTTGAGTCATTGTTATAGATGTCTATGTAGGGCTTAATCCTTCTTTACAAAATAAAAGAGAAGACTTGTAAGGAAATTATCAGTGCCATTATTCACTATTCAATATCCAAGCCTTCTTGTCTTCTTGTTCAATTATCTAAATCTGTAGCAGCAGTTGGATAACTTGATAAGTTAACAAGGTCTTGAGAAGTCATTGTTGTCTACATCCTCTCCGGCCCCTTGGGGCAGACTTGTCTTGATTTATACTAGAACTATGCAATAGCATCTCTGATTAATGAAATCAAGTTTGTTTCATTTGTGAAGTTGTTTTGCTGTTGAGAATTTCACATTGGCTATCTTTGCATATGATCTCAATGTTTCAGGGATTTTAATTAGCAAGACTTAATTTTTTACCTAGCTAATTTTATTGTCTTTGCTTTTGCCTATCAGCCACTGAATTTGCATTTGGCACTCTTAAAAAATATAAATTCAAAGTTCTAAGTGTTTTTTAGGGTTACCCCCCTCAAACTAGGAAGCACTAGTTTCAAAGTGAGAGGAGTATTGGTGACAGCACTTTTATTAAATGGTCATTTGGCCTCCCTTGGGAAGTTTTCCAAAGATCACTTCATCTGCTAACGCACTCCATGCCTTCCTAGATTGTGATGATATTATTTCAGAATCAATAGTCCCTTAATGAAGCTAGTGTGTTCCGGACGAATAATTTTAGGCAACATGTTCTTCATTTTCATGGCTAGGTCTTTTGTCATATAGTATGTCATTGAAATATGCCATATATAGTATATATGACGAAAGAAGAGGACCAAGTTGGAGCTCCTCATCCTTTGTCACTAGAATAGGCTCATGGGACTTCCTAGATGCAAAGTCTTCCTCAAACTTTATGTCCCTACTCAGAATAAAATATACCGACTGAATAATTAACTGAAATAAACAAATCAGTGTTTCATTAATAATGAAAAATCTCACTATCCTCAACACCTAGATAAATTACTACCTTGTGTTTTTCCTTGCTGATAAATAAATTACGATACAAAGAATAAATTACACTGCTGGAAGTAAAAGCAGCATAAGTAAAATATGGAAACCGAACTTCACAGAACACACAGAAATTCTGCCTTCCAAATCAGCTTTTCATTAGATAATGATTCCTGTTGAAATATTGTAACTTCGAAGAATATTCTATCTGAGAGAGTGTTAAATAATATTATTATATTATATTTATTAATGAGGCCCTATTGTGCCTTTGTAAAAGTCGGCCCTATTGTGCCTTTGTAAAAGTCGGCCCTATTGTGCCTTGACAGCTAAATGTAAATTAAGAGGGTAAAGTGACAGGTCAGCCCAGACCTAATTTTAGGCTGGCCAGACCACTATTTATAAGGGAGGCCAGTGCCTCATTTGCACACTCACGCATGAGCTCTGCAACAAGAGGAAAAGTGCAAAGTCTTGGAGGAGAAGCTGGTGCAATTGGCGGTGATGTCAATGAGGGTTTTGGTCTATCTCTTGGTATCTCTTGGTTAAGTTGTGCACTACTCTTTCCTAGTGAAGGAGTAGAGGATGATCTTCTGCCTTGTTTTTGGTCTATCTATATTGAAGAAGTTTTTGCTGGGTTTTCTTCCCCATGAGGGTTTCCCAGGATAATCTGTGTGTCTCTATTGTTTCTGTGATTGCCTCTCTTTCAATGATCTTATTTATGCAACTAATGTGCTAAATGATTATAATAATAAAGAAGAACCCTAACTGCTAGCTGTATAAGTAAAACATCAACATGGTTTTAGAGCAGGCTTGAAAGAGACCAACGCACAGTTTATAAGAAGTGACTAGCCTCAACACACCCTCTCCAAAATCTAGTTTTCAGCATTGTAGCTGCTCCAGAATTAGGGTTTCTGCATAAACCCTAAGTGTGACGTTTTCCTTGTTTGAGGAGGACGTTGGAGAAAGTAACCACACCTAGGAACTCGCCCTAGGAGGGCGCATCTAGTCGCTGGATTAGAATTCCAAAAATTGAAGTTTGAGAAAATAGGGTTTCCTCATAAAACCCTAAGTTGCAGTTGCAGTTACAATATCAGTTGCAGTTGTAGTATCGGTTGCAGTTGTAGTGCCAGTTCCTTCATACTAGTTGCAGTGAAAGTTTTGTGAAGTGTTGGGACTGATTTTTATTGTCCTAGTGTGCCTTACCTTAGCAAATCTCTAGCTAACTTTAAGTTACAAGTTGAAGCACCTTTGAAGTTTTAAAGGTTCGTTATTTCTTGCCGCTGTTGTCGGATGGTGCAACTACCTGCCGATACTGTCAGAGGTATGTACTTACATATGTTCAAACTGTATCATTATTCTAAAGGGTATTTGCAGGAGAAAGGATCTTTTGTCTAAACAACGATCGTATATCCAGAAGTATCTCAGATCCAACACATTCAGAGGAACTATGCACCTCGGGTTTGATTACTTTGATATGCCTCTATTTGTTATGGCATTATTGTAATCTTATGAATATCCAGGTTGCATTTTGATCTGTTGAAGTTATCATACTAACCATTGGTCAAAATTAAAGTCAAAGTATTAGATTGATTAAAGTTGAGATTATAGAGTTTATTCCCTAACTCAGATTTTTGTCAAGATATCATATTGTCTTAGTACAGAGGACAAGTTGAAGAAAGTACTTGTCATCTTGAGTGAAGGAGACTCGGAAGAAAAACAACACACTCATTCTTGAGGACAAGACTCCAGGTTCCAAGTTGATTGATTAAATTGGGAAGATTCAAATTTACACATATCAAGTTTGATGACTGCTAAACACTATAGTTGTGATAACAATCTTTGAAAAGTTTCATTATTGAATACTTGGTAGCATGTGAGCACTATTGAGATAAATGTTCACTGTAATCATTTACTAGATATAACTAACATTTCCTCTAGGAGAAACTTCTTGTTTTGTTTCCAGGTTACCATGGAGGAATGATTGATCACAACACTAGAAGAGTGTTTCTCTCATTCTTTATTATTGTATTTCTTACTTTTTACCCTTGTTTAAGGCATGTCACAAGTAATAGCTCTAAAGGAGCTACTGTGACGATTGTTCTTGCTATTGTTTTATTATTATTATAAAGAGTATTATTCTTGTCTGCTGTTTCTCCCTTGTTGTTCTTGTTCCAGGCAGGTTCCAGGTGATAACCCTAAGGAAGCTATAGTGACGGTTGCAGGAGGGAACATATTAGATGAGACATGGAGCATACTATCCAAGTTGTATACATGACCGTATACATCCATGTACCAAAGAAGAAGAAGAAGAAACTACTTTTGAGATACAAAGTATCTCATATGGAGATTGATTGTAAGGAGCAGAAGGCTCCAAAGATGACCGAACATTAGAATATAACTCACAGTAGACTTGGTCAATGGATAATGAACCCACCTTGACAGGAAGCAAGATTCGTTTGAAGTCTGACTCAACTTTTCATATTAAGCATGATCTCAGAAAGGATCAGATGGGAAAACGAGACATCTTCCAGGACTGGCAGACAGATGCCATGAGTTGAGAAGACTAGATCATAGCTTCAAAGACCTCTAGGAGACATGAAATCTCCTGAGAAGATTCCCTTGTTTCAATGATAGAGGAGAAAGCCAGTCGAAAGTACTAGGATATGGATTTTGCCTTAAGATAGAAGGGAAGTCAGTGGTGACTTCCAAGATTGATCTAACAGATCAAGCATGCTGCAGATAACAGTATAAAGATGTACAAAGCCTGATTTGTGTCCAGAGGATTCTCCCAGCAAGAGGGAGAAGACTACGACAAGACACTTGCTCCAGTAATCAAAAGAAGTATATATAGAACAAACATGATTCATTAAAAGAAGCCAACACAATATGAGATTCAGAGGGAGCAGGTACGACAATCCCTGTATTTGAGATTGAGTTGTCTCCAATACCAGTTGGTGCAATACATGAGTCGGGCCATGAAGACATGACTACAATAGGAGATTGAGTTGCCTCCATGAAAGAAGAAAGCTACCCTCAGTGTCAATCATTGAGCCACTCTTAGTTTCAGATGAAGTTGTTGCCGTGATGGAGTAGAGGAACTACTCTCAGAGTTCAACAACTACAGTGAGAATAAAGAAATCATTCTCAACTTCAGAAATAGCAGCTGCAGGTGCAAAGTCCCGGTTCCAGAAGGAACATTTGTAGAAAAAGTAGAGGACATACTCTCAGGCAGTGAGACAGATAGTGCTTTGCAGAAAACACATAGAACCAACACATGATTATGCAGATTGAGTTGCAGCTGAGCAAGTGTACGAGGTTGGTACAATATGATGTAAAAATTTGGTTTCGAAGTACATGACACAGAGACTCATGTCTTGAAGTTGAAGCAAGCTACAAGAGCTTGGTATGGCAGGATTGATAGATTTCTGATGAGCTGGGGCTTTACCAAGAGTAAAGCTGATCCCAACCTTTACTTCAAGATTGAGAACGATGGACCAGTTATATTACTGCTATATGTGGATGACTTATTCTTGACATATGAAGAAAAGCTCATCACAGATTGTAAGAAGAAGCTTGCCGCTGAATTTGAAATGACCTAGGTCTGATGCACTATTTCTTAGGTCTTGAAATATGGCATAGCCCAGAAGAGATTTTCCTTAGTCAAGGAAACTATGTTGTGGAAATTCTGAAGAGATTCGACATGATGGACTGTAGAACCATGTCCACTCCTATGGAGACGAATTTGAAGTTATTGGCTGATACTTACTCTATACAGACAGATGATTGGCTCGTTGATGTATCTGACAAATACTAGACCAGATATATGCTTTGCCGTGAACACCTTGAGTCAATATCTGGTGGAGCCCAGATGTGTTTACCTTGTAGTTGCAAAGCATGTGATGAGATACCTTAAGGGTACGTTAGACTATGGCCTCTCTTATACTGGAGATCATGACTTCATATTTTATGGCTATGCTGATTCAGATTGGGTTGGAAGTGCTTTAGACAGAAAAAGCACTTCAGGATGCTGTTTTAGTTTGGGGTCAGCCATGACTTCATGGCAAAGCAGGAAGCAATCCAGTGTTGCTCTCAGTACGATAGAAGCAGAGTACATTGCAGCATGCTCCGCCAGTTGTGAAGCCATATGGCTTCGAAAGTTGTTGACATGTCTATTTGACCTAGAGATGGATTCTATCGTGATCTTTTGTGATTACCAGAGTTTCATAAAGATGATAGAGAACCCAGTGTTCCACGATAAGACGAAGCACATTGAAATCCGGTACCACTACATTCGTACAGAAGGGAGCTGTGAAGCTCCAATATGTTGGCACAAATGAGCAGGTAGTAGATGTGTTGACTAAGCCTCTGTCTCGTGTGAAGTTTGAGTACTTCTGAGACAAGCTTGGTGTAGTCCGAAAGGACCTTCCTTGAAAGGGGGAGTGATGGTGATGATACTATGGTATCCTGACCAACAACGGGTAGCTCAGTTAGGATTTTATATCCTAGGGGACTGGTCATCCCTGGGTAGATCTCGAAGGTCTGGTAAGGACGGTCTGTCAGAGTACCTGTGCATGTATATGCCAACTGTGGTCAGTACTGGAAGCTCAGTTAGGATTTTATATCCTAGGGAATCTTATGATTCCTGGGCAGATCCCGAAGGTTCGATAAGGATGGTTTTTCAGAGTACCACATGGTAGCTTGTTAGGATTTTATATCCTAGGGAATCTTATGATTCCTGGGAAGATCTCGAAGGTCCGGTAAGGACGGTTTGTCAGAGTACCACAAATGTTGTTGTTGATGCACTTGTCTCATACTGTTGCCACATATAGATGTTGATGTTCCAGCTTCGTGCTGTTGATGATGTTATTCCAGCTCCGTGCTATTGATGTTGATGTTCCAGCTTCATGTTGTTGATGATATTGTTCCAGCTCCGTGCTGTTGATGTTATTGTTCCAGCTTCGTGCTATTGATGTTGATGTTCCAACTTCATGCTAATGATGACGATGATGTTACTCCAGCTTCGTGCTGTAGAGGATGATGATGTTCAGTTTCTACTAATGTTAATGATGAGAAAAACTTCCGATGACCTATAGATATGATCGATAGTGTTGTTCATGATGCTGGTGACGTTGTCCCCTCCTCTTGATGATGTATTGAGTCCAGTTAGTTGTTATTGATGTTGTTAGTAGAATAGTAGAATACCCTTCTTGTTAAGGGGGAGTGTTGAAATATTGTAACTTCGAAGAATATTCTATCTGAGAGTGTTAAATAATATTATTATATTATATTTATTAATTAGGCCCTATTGTGCCTTTGTAAAAGTCGGCCCTATTGTGCCTTGACAACTAAATGTAAATTAAGAGAGTAAAGTGACAGGTAGGCCCATACCTAATTTTAGGCTTGCCAGAACACTATTTATAAGGGAGGCCAGTGCTTCATTTGCACACTCACTCATGACCTCTGCAACAAGAGGAAAAGTGTGCAACTCTTGGAGGAGAAGTTGTTGCAACTGGGGGTGATGTCAAGGAGGGTTTTGGTCTATCTCTTGGTATCTCTTGGTTAAGCGGTGCGCTACTCTTTCCTAGTGAAGGAGTAGAGGAGGATCTTCTACCTTGTTTTTGGTCTATCTATATTGAGGAAGTTTTTGCTGGGTTTTCTTCCCCATGAGGGGTTCCCAGGATAATTTGTGTGTCTCTATTGTTTCTGTGATTGCCTCTCTTTCAGTGATCTTATTTATGCAATGTGCTAAATGATTATAATAATAAAGAAGAACCGTAACTGCTAGCTGTATAAGTAAAACATCAACACTGGCTGTATAAGTAAATACAATGGCTGGAAATAAAAACAACGGAAGTAAAATATGGAAACTGAACTTCACAGAACACACAGAAATTCTGCCTTCCAAATCAGCTTTTCATTAGATAATGATTCCAAGCTTACAAGGGCTTCCTTACTTGGAAAATGGCCCACTGAGGAAAAATACAAATACAACAAACTTGGCAACTCAGGCCCTGAAGGGACCCTTTGCTGATCTGTCCCTGATCTGCCTACTGGACACTCACATCTCCCTGCTGGTCCTCAAATTTGCAAGATCTACCTGCTGATACCTCAGATCTGCACTAGATTTGTCCACTTGTACCTCAACTCTGCACTAGATCTATCCACTATTATCTCAGATCTGCTCGCTGGTACCTTAGATCTGCACTAGATTTGTTTGCTGGTACCTCAGATTTGCTAGATCTGTCCGCTGGTACCTCAGATTTGCTAGATCTGTCCACTGGTACCTCAAATCTGCACTAAATCTGTCCGCTGGTAGCTTAGGTATGCTAGATCTGTCCACCAATGTTACATTTATCGTGGAATTTATCGCCGAGGGTCTGGAAAACAAATTATCGGCAATATCGGGGAAATTATTGGAAATTATCGAGAAACTTAAAAATATACAAAAATAATCAATTTTTTTCAAATTTTTAAACATCTAAAGCAACAACAACATCAAACAAACACATTGCTACATTAATATGAAAATAAAACTGATATATAAGATGTGTAAGATGTCAAGTGGTACAACAATCATCGATACTAAAATATGATATCTATCCTAAGTCATAAGTCTCGACAGGATACTACAAAATCACAACGAAACAAAAATAAATGTATCTCATGACATGATCATCATGAGGCATCAAGATACTATAAGGATAATCATAATGCACTAAGATTCTAAGGTGTGGCTGAGGATTAGGTTTCCCTTGCTCTTGAGTAGCTTGCGGTTCCCTTGTGGTTCCTCAATTCTTCCCTCTAATTTTTCTTCCCAGTAATATCAAGATTTGAGTTCTTTGCAATAAGGACAACATCTGGGGTAACTAGAGGGCAAATTTCCACTTCATGCCCTGGGGTTTTGGCAAGGTGGTATTTCAAGCGGTTGATTCTACTAGACATTTCCTTTCCACATAGCTTGCAACTCAACTTTGTTCTATTATGACCCTCATAGGGTTCACCATACTTCCACATTGGATCGATTGGATTTGCCATTTTGTTGAGCACTGATTGAATCTTTAAAATTTAAACCTACGACACAAAACAAATGGGGAAATTCAAAATCCAGATCCACAAAACACTTAAAGAATGTTGCAATTAAAATATCATAGCTACATAAGTGTTAAATCTCCCATAAAAAAATGGCAATAAGAGGCATATCTAATGGTCATTGCAAACCCTATACTAAGTCTTGAAAAATAAAGAAAATGAAGGCATGATTTTGTTTACATACCTGGTTCAATGGATATGGTAGATTGGAGTAGATCCCCACTCCAAAAATGCTTACTTGATGGCATCGAAATCTATGGAATTTTCCTTGTTTGCTTGATGGAAAATGGTTACAACACCATTAGAGCTCAAACCCCACAAGCAACATTTGCAAAATGACAAAATAAAACCCTAAAACTGGTTTTATAAGACAAAAGGTGCGTGGATCTTTAGCAGACCGAGAATTTAGGTCGACTCGCGATATTATCGCGAGAATTTCACGATAATATCGGGAAATTCTCGGGAGAAATTATCGCAAGAATTTCCCGCGATATTATCGACTTCCTCTTGTGTGGCGATATTATCGCAAGAAATCCGATATTCTCACGATAAGTGTAACACTGTTGTCGCTAGTACCTCAAATTTACTAGATCTGCTTGTTGGTACCTTAGATCTGCACTAGATATGTTTGCTGCCACCTCAGTTGAACCTTTGCACTTTCCTCCTTTGGACTTGATCTCTAGATGAAAGTCCTTCTTCACCTTTGCTGAGATCCCCTTGAATCACAGTCCTTGGTGACTCAAGTACTTTAACAAAAGTCCTTCTTCGCTGTCCTTGTGTGATCCCCTTGAGTCATAGTCCTTCGTGACTCAAGCACTTGAGCAAAAACCCTTCTTTGCTCTTCACGTGGATATGTTTCTCCTTCACCTAGCCTTTGCTTTTATAATCTTGAGTTATGACCGAATCAAACATAACCCTAATCTCCAAAGTGATTAACGGTTGAGATTAGATCTCAACTCACTTGAGATCAATGGCTAAGATTCATTTAGTTCACTAATGCTAATAACTTTAGTATTTCATATAATTAAACTCACATTAATTATAAAAGCACTTTACTTTAATAATTCCTTTAATTAAAGTAAATTACTAAGGTTGAAGGCTTTGGACGACTTCCACACTTCTAGACACTTAGACCTATGCGGAAGTACCTGTCTGATGCTACAAACATCAACAATTTCCCCCCATTGATTTATTTTTGATAGCTTCCCTGTACACTTGGAGCAGGTTTGGGTTGACAAAACCGCATGCTGCGTAGTAGAATTCAGATCGAAGGAGTTCTAATTACAAAGGCATATTTTCAATGATATTTGACAAGGAAACTGTCAATTCATGCAAAGTCAACCACTACTTGCACAACCTTCAAAAATTGATTTTGATAAACATACGATAGAATTGAATGGACTTCATTCTTAATATGTTGGATTGGTTGGGATTTGGTTCTGTGTATAATTGATTTGTGGAGACACTCTTCTCAATGGCCTAGGCAAGAGTTAGTATGAGCAATGTGCTATCAGAGTCAATTCTGTTGCATCATTCCCTTTGTCAAGGATGCCAGTTGGCACTGTATCTCTATATGATTGTCACTAATGCTCTAGGTTACCTATTGGAGGCATCGAGAATGCAAGGGAAAATCAAGTGTATCTCCGTACTAGATGGTAACCAACTCCTCAATGTCCACTTTGCAGATGACTCAACTCTAACACTTGAATTGACACAACAATATATGGAGGGCACTATGTTGTGTTTGGACACTTCTTCGAAAGTTAATGTGATGAGAAAACATAGGTTTTTTTTATTGGGTAGGAGGATCTCCCACATTGGTTGAATCATAAGTGGAAGTGTATACAACTTGGGTTGATCATTTGGTATTTGGGAATCCCCTTTTGTGTGTAGGTTTCTCTTGTTGATTAATGGAGGTGGATCATGGGAAAATTTGAAAATAAGCTTCAAGCTCGGTCCCTTCTTGACTTGTCATTTGCTCGGGGAATTACAATTGTGGACAAAATCTGAGCAATGGGACATCTTATTACACTTCATTCGTCTTTCCTTCTCAATCAACATATAAAGCACTGGAGTGTGTTCTTTGGAGCTTTCTCTAGGGAAAATAGTGAGGGAAAAAGGGGCTTGCCATGATGGCTTGGGACATATGTACCTTACCTTGAGATCAATGGGGTTTCAGCCTCCCTTACTTTAAATTCCAAGGGGTGGCCCTTGTCGACAGATGGGAGATACAAGTAATGAAAGGAGATGCCCCTTGGTAGGTCTTAGTGTGACATCAAATTTAGTAGGGTCAACATATTGGAGGGATTAAAGGTTATTATTAGATTTGTGACATTATTAGGAATGCAAAGGCATTTATGTTTTAGGATTAGTTTTGCTAAAAAAGGTGTGGGCAACATGGCAAACAACGTTTGGCTTTCTCTATTAGCAATTTGAGGGACTTCATGATGCCTGGGATCTAGCATCCTGACCAATTTGGATGTTCCGGTGGTTAGATGGGCCTCTTGCCAAATCACACAAGTAAAAGGTTGGCTAGGAAGGGCTTGCTTCTTTAGAAGGACTCGTGGAACCAAGACACCCAACATCGACACACATGGAGGACCCTTAGTCTCACTCAAATGGGTGCCGACAAAGTTGTTTTAGAGGGTCTCCACCGCATGATTCTAGAAAGTTGTTTATATAAAATGTAGATGCACGGGGAAGGCCTAGTTTGGAGGGATTGGAGATGGAGGAGTTGGAAGCTTGTTTATATTTATCTAAAGGATCTTTATGAGCTGATTAGGCATTCTTTTGGCATTAGCACTTGCTTCAATAAATGATGGGGGCTTGGGCATCTGATGGTGCATTGGTGGAAGGTTCGTGCTTCATTCAAACATAAAGTCTGGGGTTAGCTTTTGCTTCATCAAGGTTTGGCTATCAAGAGCAGGTTTCACAAAGTTGGCATTACTAACTCGTATATGCATTGTGTGGCAAGGATGAGATAGTTCAGCGTGGTTTTTGGAAATGTTAGATTGCTAGAGTTTTTTGGGCATGATTTCATGTTGAATTCCACTCCCATTTTGTTGCCCCGCTCTCATGGATGGGGCCCCTTCTGGGGTACACGTGGGACAGCTGCAAATTGCTTTGGCACACAATTTGATTGGTTACAATTGACTTTCTGTGGAAATGTCAATGTAAAGTTACGTTCAATAAGAATCCTCACCCCCTTACTTTAGGGGAATTAAGGAGCTTTAAGTAAGAGTTGGCTTTGCTTCTAAGAGTTAACCCCAGTGCATTCCGTTCTGATGTTGAGTTACTCCCTGTGGGGCCTGGGCTCATATGTCCTTTTATCTTGTGTAGGCAAGGATTATCCTGGCACTCTTGTTGCCCACATATAATCACCTTGAATCATGCTGAACTTATTTGTTATATGAAGTAATATATGAATCATTTTAAAAAACAAGGACACAACCTAAAGCAGAATTTTTGTAATCTCATGCTGTAAATCTAAAAAGGGAGAGTTGCCATCCATGGAAATAACATGTGGAGAATAAGGGGGGTAAGGGGAGTAGCATGCCACAAGAAAGGGTTTCTTCAGAGGGTTTTTTCTCTCCAAACTTGTCAAACATATTAAAATTTAGAACCTTCCAGACATATAGAATGGGACAATTGTTCCCAAAATAAGCAAGCAACTTTGTCTAAACCTTTGAATCCATGATGGAGCTCTAGTCTATCTATCAAAATCCAAAAATAGCTTGCAAAGTTGGGTATCGATATCTTTTTGGTTTCATGTTCTCCATGAAAAAAGTTAGAATGGTCTGTGCAATTGGAGAAGATGGATAAAATGTGCCAAGGCTTATACCAACCTGGTGGAGCTGAATCTCTAATCAATGCCCTGCCATTTCGAATCGCAACCCAATTTCTTTGCTTTCTTGCCTCAACTACCTTAGTTCTATTCTCTTAAGTTCTTCTCATTGAAGTCCAGTTAGATCTTTGTCAGGTCGATTGAACAACTTTTTCTTTGATCTTATACCCTCTAAACTCTTGAGTGAAAACAGATGACTAGTAGTCATCTTGGTTGAACCAAAATCTATTCAGAGATACACCGGCTAAACCTTATTCAGAGATACACCAGCTAGAAAATTGATCGTTGTTTGAATTGCAACACCTTATTTAGTTGGTCCTCTAACTTGGAGGTTGAGAGCTTTAAAATTTAAATTGTCTTTGCCTTTCTCAGAACTTTGCTTGAATTATAGCATCCACTAGGGGAGTCAGTTTGGAATTTTAGAGCCTCATAGAATTTTGCTTGAATTATAGCATTCATTTGAGGAGTTAGTTTAGAATTTTAGAGCCTTTAATCATTAGTACCCAAGATGTTGTGCTCATATATTCCATTCAGCTGTCAAATCCTTTTCTTCCAACTTATTAGCAACCGACTTTGCTCGAATAACAACTATTTTCTTTTTCTTTTGTTTACTGTGTTAAAAACACAAGTTTGAGTCCGGAAAGGGTAGATTCCAATTTGGTAATTTGTGTAGATTGATTTTTGATTGTTTTTGGTTGTTTACTGTTGAGGCATTGTTGTTAGTTGGCATACTTTAGTTTGAAGGCTTCCCAATGATTTTCTAGGGAAGTTCTTCTTTCTTGGGTCTTATTTTTTGTATATTGAGGCCATACTTTATAAAGCTTCTACCTATTCCATTGGATTTTTCTCATGGGTCATTGATTAAGGGGGGCTCAAATCTCTGTAATTGCTGTAGATTTTATAGACTGAACATTATCCAGTAACAGAAACAACTTAGAACAGTTGAGATTGACGTAACAATTAAAGCCAACAAAAATGCCATATGCAAATAGTTGTCCTATTGTTGGGAGAGTGAGGCCTACAATTCATATTGATTTTTGCAACATCAACCCATGTAAATTACTTTCCCAAGGAATCAGGGTTGCAAATCAACGTTTATAAATGGTTGTTAATAGATGCAGCCGAAAATTGTGCCCTAGTTGCCCCAATTCAGATAGAAACATTTGATATTCCTTTCCAATTCAAATATAGAGCGTAAATTGACAACTGTAAATGGCTGTCAACCAATGCAGCTGAGACCTTTGTGTTAGAAATAGGGAAAATAGAAAACAATGAACTTTTAATTTTTTTCTATCCACTAGACAGCATAAAAGATAAACAGGTCTGAAACAAACAATATTTCTGAGTACAAAATAAACTATCGCTTACCTCCAGAATCAATGAGAGGTGTACCTGTCACATGTGAAGATGTATACCTCTGCAGGTATGCTCAGATAAAGTTTAGGTTCATAGATCAAATCTCTTGGGTTTGATCTCTGTCAAAAGAACTGTGGGACAGTTTTGCCATGGATAATAAAACCCCAATGGAACAACAATGATCCAAAATCATAATAGCAAATAACCCCAATTGGAAACCAATAAACAGTGATAGCACAGGAAGGAAATCAATCACTAGAGAACTCTCAGATCTGGAATACAAGTGTCAAACCCTCCATTAAGCAAACACACTCAGATCTGAAAAACAAGTGGCCCCATAAACAAATACAAACTCAGATCTGAAATATCAAAGGCTTCATAAGCAAACAAACTCAGATCTGAAATATCAATGGCTCCATAGGCAAACAAAAAACTCAGATCTGAGATATCAATGACTCCATAAGCAAACAAACTCAGATCTGAAATAACAATGGTTCCATGAGCAAACAAAAGACTCAGATCTGAAATATTAATGGCTCCATAGGCAAACAAAAAACTCAGATCTGATATAAGAATTAAACCCTCCATAAACAAACATAAAATCAGATCTAGAATAAGTGTCAAATCATCCATAGTCAAACACAAACTCAGATCTGATATAAGAATTAAACCCTCCATAAACTAACACAAGACTCAGATCTGAATATAAGAGTCAAACCCTCCACAGGCATTTCTTCACTTAAGAAAACTGGACAGCAAGAGGGAAAACTCCACACAGTGACCTCTGCACACCACACGACAACCAGAAGGTAGTCTTACCAGCAAAGGAGAGGGCCCACATAGGGGCTGCGGCACCTCCACACAAGTCTGTGGCCCAAAGGAAGGATCCGGCACCCACAGAACAGGCCCGGCAGCTGAAGAGAGGCAGCTCTGTGCAGGAGATCAGGTCCGGCAGCCCCAGAAGGCAAGTCCGGCAGCTCTAGTAGACACCTCCCAGTTCAGAAGAGGCAGATCCAGCATACTCACATCAGCAAATCCTATGAAGAAGCTTCCAGCCAACTAGATCTGCAACTGATAACAAAAGAGAGGTCGCACCAACAAGGGAGAAGTGTCACTGAGGTAGCCGCAGCAAGGAGAGAGGGGAGATGAGAGAGCGAGAGTAAAAATGCTAGAGGGGTAGGGTCTTATTTATACATAGGGAGAGGGGTTAGGGCATTTAAAATTATATTTAATTATTGACATTTAATTAATATAAATATTAATTAATATGTCAATTAATATTTAATTAAAACCCCAATCACATAAAATAAACCCCAGTCACACAAAATAAAAACCCAATCACATAAACCAAGAGGGAAAGCAAACCAACAAGGGGTTAACTTTTAAGACAAAAACAAGGGGAGTTACATAATGGCAAAACATGTTCACATGAGTTTCATAGAGACCTATAAACTTTATCATCACTGCATAAGGGGGTACATCAACAATGTGATCAGGTCCATCTTCATAGACACTCCTAGATACATCCCAGGAGAGAAGAAGAGGATCACACATCAACACATCTTGGTATTACACCAAGATCTACCTGGTCAGGAACCAGGTTGCCCCAGAACACATCTGGGGGCCCTAAAACACATCTAGGGTCTTATCCACCAAGGTACAAGACCAAGGATCAACCCATACATTAAGCAAGGGTTCCCTGGAACACATCAAGGGGCCCTAGACACATCTAGGGACTTACTGCTTGGTTCAAGACCAAGAACCCCAGTCATCTACTGGGGGCCTTCACAAGGGTCTTTCTGCTTGGTTCTAGACCAAGAACCCCAATCATCTACTAGGGGCCCTCACAAGGGTCTTTTGCCATGGCACTCACTGCTTGGTCTCATACCAAGAAACCCCAAGAGTGTGCTGGGGGCCCTAGTCTATAGCTAAGGTCTTTTCCATCCTCTGGAGAATGGCTCTTGCAACTGCATTAATTTCAACACTTTGCCTTAGTTGCCTTGATTAGAGGAAATGCTTGCTATTCTTGGCCAACATAGACAAAGTGTAAATTATTGTCTACAATTGGTTGCTAATTGACACGATTGACACTTGTGCTCTAGTCACCCCGATTTAGAGAAAAAACACCTGCTATTCCTAGGTTCTAGCCAATTCAATGAATTATAGCCATAGGCTCTTCTGGATGAAATTCTTCTTTATTTCATAGTCATGTGTCAAAAATGACATTCGACTTTTCCATCTCCGGACCGTTGCACGTTATTTTAGAAGAGCTTTTGAGTCATCACTTGTTGAAAATTGTTGTCTTCCATAGATTGAAGTCGTCATGAATCTAAAGAGAAATGCTTGAATGGGTGCCCAATTGAGAACTATATTGGTAGTGGACTCTTCATGCTTTGGACAGTTGTGGGTTTTGATAGAAGAGTGATGCTTGGAGACTGGAAAAATGTATACTTTGATCATTTTCCTATATCGTTATTCACTTTAGTCATGAGTGAAAAATTGTTAAGCCCTAGACAAAGCCCCATGTTAAGCATACAGCCCCATGTAAAGCCCTAGATAGTGAGTTATATTTCTGTTATATTAGTGTTGTCGGCTAGACCCTTTAACTATAGTTGTACCCTTTGTCTCCTATATATAGTATATACTAAGGAGACCTAGTTTCAGAATAATCTTATCTCATTCTTGTACATTTGTTCTATTGTAAAAGGAGGTTGCCCCCTCGAAGAGGCTTACCTTTCATTCTTATATCTATTTCTCAAGGCGTGAAGCTTCTTCTCTTTATATTTTCAAGCTATTTTGGTATATGTTGCCTAACATTTGGTATTAGAGACTACATTCCTAGGGTTTTGCTACTTCAATCAAGACATCTTGGCATTTTTGCTATAACTTTTTTTTGGGGAAGTTCCAGACAAGGAAGCTTTGAGGAGATTGAGGAGAAATATTAGGGTACAGGTGGTCAAAATTTCAAGTTCTGGTTCGTTATACTTTTGGAGATATAGCCTATGGAAGATGGGGTTTGTGACTAATCCTGAAATCAGTTTTAAACGCCTCTTGAAATTTTCGCTATAACTCTTTATTTTGGAAGTTTTAGACAGTGAAATTTTGTGGAGATCGAGGAGAAATATCATAGTACAAGTGGTCAAAATTTTAGGTTCTAGTTCACTATACTTTCAAAGATATAATCTATAGAAAATAGGGTTTGTGACAATTGACTCTTTGTTCCCTAGACTCTTAATGGTTGCTAGTCTTGAATTGTTGTGAACTTTAAGATTGCGATGATGGTAATTATCCTTGTTATGATGATAATTATCTTTATGTGATTGTGTTGGATGCCCTCGGTTATGTGCTGGAGGCTACTGGAATGCAAGGGCAAATTAAACATATATCATTATCCATCTTATTGTCCACTTTTCAGATGATTCGACATTAACACCTAAATTGACTCAACAATTTGTGGGGTGTCCTCTTTTATACTTGGATACTTTTGTAGACATTGCTAGAACGGTTGTTAGTGAGGAGAAAATTGAGGCCTTTCTTGTTAATCAGGATGACTGTTCTCCTTGGCTGAATCATAAGCGGAAGTTTATTAAACCTAGAGACATCATTTGGTACTTGGAAATCCTCTTTGGTGTGTAGATTTTAGTGGTTGATCGGGGGGGGGGTGGATCATGGCCAAGTTTGAAAAGAAACTTCAAGCCTGGAATCACCTTTATCTTCCCCTTGTGGGGAAGGATACAGTTGTCGACAGGATTTTAGCAGCTCGACTCATCTATTATTCATCTTATCTTTTCCCTTCTCAAGCAACTTACAAATGGTTGGAGCACATTCTCAAAGATTTTCTTTGGGGCTAACTGGGGGGGGGGAATTGAATCTCTTTGTTAGCAAGGGATGTAGACACATTGCCAAGGGATCAAAGTGGGCTAGGGCTTCTTGACATCAGAGCGCAAGGGGCCGTTCTTACTAGCAAATGGGTAGTGTGAGCAATGGAGGGAGATGCTTCTTGGCAAGTCTTATTTTTACATTAGATTCAATAGGCTTAGCACATTCAGGGTATTAAATGTCCTTTTCAGTTGTGTGACATAATTGGGAATGCTTAAAATTTTGTGATTTTAGGTTGTGCCTCACTCAAGAAGGTGTGGGTTGCTTAGCAAGGGGTATCTTGTTTTCTTGTTTGTCAATTTGAGGGACCTTAGGATGCCTGGGATTTGGCGTGGCAATTGATTTGGATATTTTTGTCTCCCAAATGTCTGGTTGGCTGTTTGTCTAGGTTTGTTGGCAGAAGATTGGCAAGGAAAGTTCTCCTTTTTTGGAAGGATTTGTGGAATCATGATCACCAACAATGGCACCCTTAGGTGCTCTTAACCAGGCCCAAAAGCTCACTGGTTTGGGCAAATTTGCTTTATAGGGCCTCTGTTGCATGATTCTTGAAGATTGTCTTTTTAAAATGCAGTTACATGGGTTGGTCCATTCTGGAGAGATTAGAGATGATGGGATGGGAAGCCCTTTTATATCTATGCGACCAAGGATCTTTATGACATGGTAAGGCACACTTCTGACATTGTCCCTCTCTTGAACAAGAGGTAGGGGGTGAAGGATCATGTGGTGCGTTGGTTGAGGAGGTGCTGGTCCATCTGGAAATCATAATCTTTATTTGAACACAAAGTTTAGGGGTGGCTTCTGCTCCATTAAGGGTTGGTTGTCAAAAGAAAGGTTCATAAGTTGGTGTGACAAATGTTGCTTGTGTTTTGTGTGGCAAGGATGAAAAGGTTGAGCATATATTTTTGGAGATGTTGGGCTGCCAAAATGTTTTGGGCATGGTTTTAGGCTGAATTTCAATTTTTTTCACTGCCCTGCATTTGTGGAAAGGTCCTCTTCTAGGTGACACTTGGATGGTTAGGGACAACTGCAAATCCTTGTGGCTCATAGTACTACTGATGGCTATTGGCTTACTGTGGAAACATTGATGTAAAGTTACTTTTAAGAGGACCCCTCCCCTTTTAGTCTATAAGGGATTTGTGGAGCTTTAAGTAGAAGTTGGCTTTGTTTGTGAGAGTAGGATTTTAGCAGCTTGATACAGGATTTTTAGGAGCTTTAAGGGGCTTGACAGGATTTTAGCCCTAACCCTAACCTTAGACAACTATTGGGACATGTTAAATATTGAGCCTCAAGGAAAGAAAGGCGTTCTATTCCTATTGTATTGATTTACTGTTCCATAGATGAGGAAAGCAAAAGGATTGGGATATTATGAGCAGAACAGAGGAAGTAGAAGACCCTGTAGCAACCATTCAGGCCTCATAGTGAACTGTAACTCCATACTCATAGTAAGTCCATCTTTCTTTGAATTTGCATTTTATATCTGAGAAGAAAAGAGAAAGGCATAGTCCTCACCTTCTAACTGGGTTTCCAAGGGTACATCTTGTGTTCATTGTGTGGATGGTGTGGTCATTTTTATCGTTGTAGCAGTCTTTTAATATTCTCAATTTATTTCAGTGTTTGAGCACTATACTTATAAGTGTTTTCTCCTAAGAGGTCACAAGTTCAAATTCAGAGGGGGGTAGGGTATGTATACCTCTGTAGACTTTACCAGTCAAATCGCTGGGCGGAGGGGGTCCCTTGTCCCACAAACAAGGGGGTCTCATACACCAATTTGGTGTGGCTTGGCCGTGACCTTAAAAATAGATTATTATTATTATTACATTTCAATCATAAGTAAACACTACACAATAGAGGACAACCTTGCAGTGTTTTGCAGTAACTTGTAAAATCTTTTAATGCGAATTGTCTGGTGGAATATTCATTGCAGTTTACAGATCAATGCTCTTTGAAAATTTTCAAGGCTCTGGATTGTGACAAAAACATTCTCTGTTTAAACTTAGTGAACTACTTCTGTTTCCATTATGGGCCAACTTTTCCATAATTGTTACTATGATTGTGACCATAATATCCTTGATTTATAATGCTCAATATTAATGAAGCTTTAATTTATTTACACATCATTGTCAATGGGACAGCCCGTAAAGAATCAAAGACATACAAAAGCACTTCACACTAAAGATAATCAAAATAAATGATGCAATTTTGTACCTTATGTTACTTATATAATATGAAATGATTCTAATGTACCTCCATCCCATGAGATAAGGACTGAGATGGAGGAATGGACACCATATTCTCTTTCTATCTCTATATATACATATAGAAGATTCATAGAAACTAATATGTCCCAAGGAATTGGAAATAGGAAACAAAGACAGGCCTTGGAACATGAATCACCGGGTTCAACTGTGTTAGAAACTTGGGGTAGACATCTACAGGAAATAGGTAGGAAAAGAGAAAGGGAACTTCCCCCCCAAAAATAATTTTCCACCATTGCAATGGGGACACATCCCTAGCAGTTTCCTGTCTCTGGAGAACAGAGGGACAACAGGGTCATTCCATTTTTCTCAGGATTGTGGGGGATGCTCCCGTCTCAGAGCAGTTTCTCCCTGTTTAAGGGACATTCTAAGGATGGCCCCAACATCCCTGGGGATGCCTAGATGTCCCTCAACCATCCTGGGTTCCTTAACCAACCTGGGGACATCTAGGCATGCCTTGTTCAAACCAACACCACTTAGGCATTTAAAAAACAAAATAAACGTAAATTAAGCCTCTAGGCTCTAACTCACTAACCCTGTTCATTTTATTTGTATTTATTATTCTATACAGTAGTGAACCGATATTTTTGCAGGGATGTTTTTCTTTTGAGATATTCCTTTCACTTGGTGTACTTCTTGCAATGTGCTGTGAACTGTTTCATTTGCTAGAGGATTTATAAGTTAAGGTAAACTAATTTGTTTGTAGAAGGGCACTTGCAGTAAATGGAATTTTTGGAAGGGTACTTTTTGAAATTTTCCACTGTTGCACCGGGACTTATCCCCACTTCTGGTATTGGTTTATGTTTCATCTGGACTTGTTCGGTATTTCTGTTGATCATTGATTATGTTCATAACTTTATTACTTTGTGTATTTAACAATTTCATTATTCAATGCTTTTATGGTTTTAATTTGCTATTGAGGTCCGAAATACTAATTTTTGAATTTTGTTTTTATGCTGTCCCCATTTCCCTTTTCCACTGAAGGTGGGGTTGCCTTTCCCCATCCCCAAAACGTGTTGCAACATAAGATTAATCATGTTAAAGAAAAAGGAATAGTACATCACTGATGCACAAAGCAATAGACAAGTTAGAATTTGAAGCATAGATAATAGATTCCCTATTGCCAAATTTTAAATATACACAATATTATGTCATGATTTAGAGTCATGAATGAGTTTAACAAATCATTTAAGTTTGGAACAAATCTATCTTTCTTAGTGCTTGCAAGTTCCTTTACACACAAAACTGAACTTCTGCAACACTCTTACGAAATTGAGTATGTTCTTCACCTAACATTTTTTATGCTAAGTGTGGGTTAGAATATTTTTGAGTGAAGTAGTGTTGGAGAATTTGGGGTTCTGGAGATTTGATAGAACTTCACAGATTTTCCAGGCAGAGGACTAACAATGTACTAGGCACTCTAGTAATCACACCCAGCCTTACTTCACACTAGTGCAGATTATGGCCTGTACAACCTTCAGACAGCAACGTGCCTCTTTATTAGATTAGAGCTGCAGCACAGTAAGGTTTTGTGCTAACCTCTAGAACACCACTAGGCTGATCTTCAGGAAGTCCGGTGGCGAACAACACAAAACTACCCACTTTAATAGTGCATGAATCACTTGAGTGCCAAATCAACAAAACTGAACTGCACTATACATAGTTTGACAGTTCGATGCTAAAGACAAATAAACAAATTTTGCTCTAGTAGATTAACACTAAGCAAATTAAAACTGGGAAAGATGAATAGTAAAGTATTCTTCATGAAAGAAACTGTTGCACAGAAATGTTGCAGAAAAACTGACCCTGTTAACTAAAAAATTCCAAATAGTACAACAATGCACATACTATACAATTGCGCCACAAATGGGTCTCAAGTATGTTTTACAGCTCTTTGGCCACACGAGAAGTTTGCAACTCCAATTCCTCACAAAGAAATTTACAGCCATTGTTCTCAATGTTTACAACACTATGGCTCACTTGATAACTCAACACTTCATTTATTATCTCTGTCTTCCTCAAATGAATGATCAGTTTACATATTTACAGATTTAAGAGTGATCAAATTTGACAAAGGATTCCATGTGCTTACCATGAAATTTGTAGGCACCCAACCAACCAGTGATCAAAGTTGACCAAGTCACTGATCATTTTGACCAGGTCAAACTTCTCCTAATGATCACATCCACATCAGCAATCTGTGCAATTCAGCTCCCATGCACAATTGGTCTAATGCCAGAATGCTACTGCACTAGAATTTTCAACTTGCTAGAAATGAACCCTGCTAGAGATGGAGCTGTTGCGATTGTGCCAATTCTTCATCTGCGTTCTTCTGTATGCACTTCTGCAAAATGTCATTTAGCATTGTATGATTTTGCCATTACATTATTCACCAACCCCCCTTGATGAATAACATCCTCCTTTTCTGTAAAATCCCCTCTAGGCTGCTGATGTATTTTTGGTGTTTACTTAGTTCATGACTTTGTCAAACAGTTTGCCCAATATGCTCAAATAGCAATGTAGATCCCCTTCCTAAGTTTTGTCACTGCTGATATGATTTATGTGTATTACTGAGGTTTTTAAATGTTAGTTTGGTTCAGATATTCCATCAAACAGTTACACAACAGTCCACATGAATTTGGCACAAAAAGATTTTACTGCATTTAATATCAAGAGACAACAATACATATAGTAGAAAAAATTGCTAACTCATGCCAACTGATATAACAGCAGCAAATACATTCATTGGAATTGATGACAGACCTGTTAAATCTGTTACGACGGAAGTAAAACTCAGCAAACACAAACTGATCTATATTTTATTGCTGACCTGTAATACCCTTGCTGTAGGTGTCAAGAATATGCAGCAAGAAATCTGTTGGAATGGTCCCTTTTTAGACAGCCTGTAAACACACTTGTGAGACCTGTGTACAAACAATGATATCTAAACTGATACACAATTATGAGTTATTTCATTCTTTAATAATCTCAAACAGTTTGCAGACAATCTTTATATATCATTATATGGCTGTTATAGTGCCCAAGAGGGAGGTTATATGTGTGTTATTTTCAATGTATAACATGAGAAAGATCCTCCCAGCAGCTCTGTAGTCTGAAATACCAGCTGCTGTTAATCCAACCAACAGATTTGCAATGTGACAATGCATATCAGTGCCCCTTCTCTCTTAGAATATGATGATTTAGGCGTTGTCCTTGGCATCCAAAGGTCCTTCCAGTGTACATGTTGAACCCAGCCTCTATGTCTTTTAAATCTGGAGTTGAAATGATGAATTTGTGGCTGAGAAAAGAAAGTTACCAGTGCCAAACCCACAGTCTGCTGATAAGAGAGGGACGACCCTCACAAACCCATGAGCTGCTGATAAAAGAGAGGTACAGCCTGCTGATAGGTAGTTTGACGTCCTTCTTTAACCCCCATAACTTGTAAAATGGTTATACACCCTCCTTCCTATGCCACGATCTATAAATAAGTGATGCACCTCTTCTCAAGGAACCCCACAATCTGATAATAGAGGGTTTGGCCCTCACAAATACCACAACCTAACAAAATGATGAATCTCCTTTCTTTTGTAATAGATCCAATGAGAGATCTGTGTGATCTCTCTCTTTGATCAGCTACGGTAGATAGTTTCACCACCGAAACCAATCTGCCCAAGGGTTTCAACCCCAGACCTCCAAAAAGCCACAAGAGCTCTCCAAATCAATTTTAAAAAATAATCATGCATAATGAAAAATGAGCTTCTAATTCTAATTTATACCCTTTTTACCGTTTTTCCCTTCAATTAAATAATATAAAAGTGACTTTTTAATTTATCTTTAATATTCCCCAAAGTCACTTTATAACTCCCTTTTTACTCTAAAAAATGATTTATCTTATTTTAAAACATTTCCGGACACTGGAAGTCACTTTTCATTCTCCCAACATTTAAATCTTTTCATCCCGATTCCGACGAGCTATTACTCTAAGGTGCCCCTCTTAAATAATTTAATTAAAATAACAACCTTAGTAAAATCAATTAAATATGCTCAATATTACTCTCAAATTACGAGAATGGTCGAAATGCATCGGAATCGAAAATTGACTGCGCAGGAGTGATCCCGATGATGAAAGATGATAAACGGGCCTAGCCGGGCATCATATAACTCCTCTAAACCCTCTCAGCTCATTGGTAACATCAAAACCCATCTAATCAAGCTGACACAAACTCCGAAGGTCATCTCCAATTGTAGAGCAAGAGAACACGAAAATGGGGACATTGCATTTTCATTTTTAATTAATCTCCAAACTTCTGAAACTTGTCTTTTCTCCATGGTTTAGTAAATATATTTGCTAAACACTTTTCTATTTTACAGAATTGTCTCTAAATTCAGCCTTGCTCCTGCGATTCCCTGAAGTTGTTAAAGTAAATATCATATTATAATGGTCAATTAGATATTAGACAGATGAAATACTTCCTACTTAAGTTGTTAGTGACAGATGAGATACTTCCTGAGGTCTAGATAGGGAAGACTTCCATAGGGATTTGGAAGCATTTGAAAAATTTGCATGAGACTTGAGATAAGGGTAGGGCCATCTTCTTGAATAATTTGTTGTTCTCGATCACGATGGATGAGAGTGCATCATTACAGTAGCACTTATTCAACATCAAGGATATTAGAGAACAACTGAAGGTCATTGGCCGAACGATGGAAGAGGAGTACATGGTGGTATTCACACCGAAAAGCTTACTATATGCTTATGAGTACTTTATTGAGACCCTGAACATCACCTCTATGAATGTTGACCTAAAGTTTGATGAACTATGCAATAAGCTCTTACAGCTGGACAGATGGAAGAAACAATTCAATAGCAACAATAAGACAGAGGATTTAGAACAGGTCTTTGTAGAAAATGTGTTAGATTTAGGGAAAAATAGAGAAAACAGTAATATCTTTTTAATTCTGTTCACTAATATAAGTGTAGATCAACACATTAAAACAAGGGCATAAGCAAATTTGAACATAGACAGTATGATCTAAATATATAGAAATAAATTCTGAACATAAACCAAAGATTTCTGAGTGCAGAAAAAAATAAACCTTAACTTACCTCTAGCTAATGAAGAATGTACCTGTCACACATGTGGATGTTGTCCTCTTTAATATGCTCAGAAAATCAGCTTAAAGTTCATTGATCAAAACTCTAGGATTTTGATCTCTATCATAAAGATTGGTAGACAGTTTTGCCAAGGAGAGAACCGCAAGCAAGGCTGGTGTAAACTCTTAATTACTGTCCAAAACTGAGACTGTAATACCCTACAACAATCACAACCTTCAAGCTAGAGAAGGTACCAGCAACTGGGACAACAAGTAGAAAAACCCTTCAAGAGGAAGGCACCAGCAAACAGGGACAACAAGGAAGATAAACACCCACAATAAACAGACCAAAACTGGACTGTAATACAAGCCCTTCAAACCAAGAAGGTACCAGCCAATAGGACAGCAAGAGAGAAACCCTTCAAGCAACAAAAACACCAGCAAGAGGAACAACAAGAGGGAAAGACACCCACAGATGGTGACAATAAGGAGAAGGAGGTCATGGTGCCCTTAGCAACATACAGTAGCAGCAAAAATAAGAGTAATAGAGGCCACCGCACCCTTACAATACACAACAACAACACACGGTGGGGGAAAAAAGGGGCCGCGACACCCACAACAGCAAGAAGGAGGTTTGCGGCTCCTCAAAACAGTCAAGGGACAGTCCGCTGCACATATAGTCGGCCAGGGGAAGGTCCGTAGCATGCATAGGCAGCTTAGGAGATGTTCAACACCTTTAATCCAACAAGAAAATCAATCCTGAAGCTCCCAGCCAACAAGTGTCCAACAAATACCTCAAATCGGAAAGTAGAAGACCACAAGAGGAGCCGCACCATCACCAAAGAAAGACAACCTGAGGTAGCCGCAACAACAATAAGGATAGAGGAATGAAGAGGGAGTGTGTGTATTAAAATGAGAGGGGGAGGGTTCGTTATATAGTTATGAAGAAGGGTTAGGGCTAAAATAAAACAATTAAATAATGACAATTTAATTAATATAAATATTAATTAAATGTCAAATAAGTCAAAGTGACTTATAAAAACCCAACACCACATCAAACAAGAAGGAAGACAAAAACAAGCAAGGGGGAACTTTAAGACAAAGTCAAGGGGTCCTCAATGGAAAAACATGTCCACATAAGTCTCATAATGACTTGTAAACTTTTATCATCACTGCATAAGAGGGTACATCAACAATGTGGTCATTTCCATCTTCTTAGCTACTCCTAGGCCTCATGGACCATCCCAGAGAGAGGAAGAGGATCACACATCATCACATCTTCGTATTTAACCAAGATCTACCTGGTCCAAGACCAGGTTGCCCCAGAACACATCTGGGGGCCCTAGAACACATCTAGGGTCTTATCCACCAAGGTACAAGACCAAGGATCAACCCATGCATTAAGCAAGGGTTCCCTGGAACACATCCAGGGGCCCTAGAACACATCTAGGGACTTACATCAACCACCAAGGAACACATCCAAGGATCAATCCAAGCACCGGGCAAGGATTCCCTGGAACACATACAGGGGCCCTAGAACACATCAAGGGACTTACTGCTTGGTCCTGGACCAAGAACCCCAATAATACACTGGGGGCCCTCACTAGGGTCTTTTGCCATGGCTCAAACTACTTGGTCCCAAACCAAGAACCCCAGGAGTGTACTGGGGGCCCTAGTCCTCAACTAGGGTCTTATGCCATCCTCCCAGAGAATGGCTCTTGCAGCTGCACTAATTTCAACAAAATGTCAAGGGTAAAGGAAATTGGGCAAAGAAAGGTCAAAGCAGTGGTGAAGATGCAACCAGGAGTTAGAAGAACATCACATGTCACTACTGTGGCAAGGTGGGCCATATGAAGAAGCACTGCAGAAAGAGGTTGCGTGATCAACAAACCAACCAAGGAGGGCTTCCACAAAAGGTTCATGTCGCAGAGCATACAGAGGAGAAGAAATCAATCTTCTATGCCTTCATGGCTAAGTGGCTAGTATATTAGCTCTGTCCATCCACTTGGTACATTGATTGAGGTGCATCACGACACTTCACCAATAGGTAGGATTGGTTCAAGGAGTATATTGCTTGTTCCTCCAAGGATTTAGCGATCTTCCGTGGAGGGGAAGAGTACATAGTAGTTGGCAAAGGGAATTTTCAGATTTCCTTTGGAGGGAAAATGTTGATTTTTCTTAATGTGTACTTACTACTATGTGCTAGGCATAGAGTACATAGTAGTTGGCAAAGGGAATTTTCAGATTTCCTTTGGAGGGAAAATGTTGATTTTTCTTAATGTGTACTTACTACTATGTGCTAGGCATAGAGTTTAATATACTATCAATTAGTCATATTATGAGACATTGCCCCCAACTAGATGTCAACTTTAGCAATCACAAATGCTACATAGTTGACAAGGAGACGAAGAAGACTATTGCTATTGGTGTGGAGAATCATGGACTGTTTAGATTGGTTGATATTGTACAGGTCAAGGAGCGCGCATTAGTAGCAAAAAATGCATCGTATGTCGATATACTTTGGCATCAGTAGTATGGGTATCTTAACTTGACCTACCTCTCTTAGTTATCTCAAGAGAATTTGGTAGATGGACTTCCTGACATCCAACAATAGATTCAGGGTGTATGTGGAGCCTGCTAGGTAGGGAAGCAACACTGAGTGCCATTTGATGAAGGACAAGCTTGGAGAGCACATAGAGCCCTTTAGTTGGTTCATGCAGATGTTTGTGGACCAATGAACATGGCATCAATCATTGGTGCTTGGTATTTCCTTTTGTTTGTTGATGACTATAATAGGAAAATGTGGGTGTACTTTCTGAAATTGAAATTTGAAGTGTTTAATGAATTTCAAAAGTTTAAAGCACTTGTAGAAAAAGAGTTGTGGTGTCACGTTACCACTCTTGTGTTTGATAATGGCAGAGAATTCTGTTCCAAAGAATTCAATAACTTTTGAACTAAACATGGGTTCAAAAGACAGTTTACTACACTCTACACTCCATTGTTGAATGGAGTAGCTGAGCGATGTAATCGTACTATCGTAGGGATGGCCCCATGTATGATGGAGAACAAGTGTGTTCCCAACAGGTTTAAGGCCAAGGCAATATCCACAACAATATACTTGTTCTAAACTAATCATGAAATCAAAATGCAAGTAGATAAAAATGAAATATGAGATGCATCTAAACTAATATGAGCAATCAAGATGCAAAATGCAAGGAAATCAAAATGACCTCCCTACCTACCTGGGGCCTTGGGGCCATGAAGATCAAGTGATGGGTGATGTTAGGTGAAGTCATACAACCAGTGCAACCAACTGATCGTCTCATCAAAGTATCTCCCCCTGTGCTTAATCATGTAATACAACAAAGATAAATCAAGCACATAATAATCATGAGTATAAATACACATATAATCGATCATGAGATAAGACTCATGGAGATGGGTGGGAGGGAGGAAATCCTGCTGGAAAGAATATCTGTGACTCTGATCATCCAAGGAATGCTTCCATTTTCCCTTTTTATTGAAATCCATTATTTTGAACCCCCCCTCCTTGGGAATTACTGGTAATATTAAATTCTTAAAGTAAAAGTTGACGTTAGCCTTTATCTTTCCTTAAATTGTTAACATTACCATTAATTGTTCCATGATGTTTGAAAGTGGTTCCAACCATAGTTTTAAAAATCGAAACCGACACCGGAATCGGTTGAGGGTCCAACCTGAACCGGAAACGTAACCGGTAATGAACCGGTTTTTTAAAAAATACACAAAATATTTAAATTTTAACGAAAAAAAATATATTTTTAAGATTTAAAATCATGTTTCCAAAGCATTAGAGACAATTAGAGACAACATATCCAAAGTATGCTCACAAATATATCAAAACAACACCAAGTTCAATACATATCTAGAGATCGAAACATAAATACATAATCAAGGAGGCTCTAAATGGCCTCTACAACATCAAATAACATACTAAGTTAGAGTCACTGATACTATAGGTGGGAATGCCAATGACAAATACAAAATAGCCATAGGGTNCAACATCAAATAACATACTAAGTTAGAGTCACTGATACTATAGGTGGGAATGCCAATGACAAATACAAAATAGCCATAGGGTAGATACTAGAACCGTAGATGGAAGAATCTCATAGCTCATGAGTCGTGACTGTCAGTAGTCCATGTCATAATCATCAAGATTGGCATTACTACCACTGCTCTCTCCTCCATACTCCTCCCCCTCCTCCCCTATATGCAATGCAATCCATGCATTTGTTGATGTAGACTCTGGAGGATGACCCCTTAAGAGGATCACCATCATCAAAAGTGACTGGCTCTAGCACTAGTTCATTAAGATCCAAGTTGGCTAATGCCAACTCAACACTATTGTTCTAACCCATATCATCAGAAAACACATCCCACATCTGTCTTTCCCTTCAACCACTCTTCTCTCTGCCTGTATATAAGATGGAGGTTGGTGTGCACATACACTACAAAGTCACCTAACACAACGACAAAGAGAAGAGTTCAATAAAAGAGTTTATACTTGAGTGAAGGGTACATTTTTACCGGGGTTGTGACAAAAGATTTCAACAATCAATGCCACCAACATCGAGGTACATAAAGGGCTTGGTTCTCTTGATTAAATGTCAGTTCCATACCCTATTACATGATAGAATCCAGTGGAAACATTGCAATCTTGCCAATCTTGAAATCCCGAAAAATGTTAAGTCTGTTGAATTTTGAATGGGACCTAAAATTCTACTCTCCATATGAAGTCCAATGAGGTTGGAACCACTCTCAAACATCCTGAAACAATTAATTTAACATTACCATTAATTACTAGGGTGGGTGAAATGGAGGGGGTGGGGACCTCTTTAAATAGCATTAGCAAGGAAAAATAACCTCAGTTGATCACCAAAACACCATACAAATCCAACTTGCATGAGACAACATGAGCCAAGTACTTCTCTGATACTTAGGTTTTAGGTTTTAGGGACCAAACCGACCAGTTTATGACCAAACCGGTCGGTTTGGTCATAAACCGACCGACCGGTTCGGTTTATTGGCCGGTTTGAACCGGTCGACCATCAAACCGGTAAAATCGGTTGGTTCCGGTTCCAGTTCACCGGTTTTTAAAACAAGGGTTCCAACCTCATCGGACTTCATATGGAGAAAGTAGAATTTCATATCCCATTTAGAATTCAACAGACTTAATAGTTTTTAGGATTTCAAGATTGGCTAGATTGCAACATTTCCATTGGATTCTATCATGTATAAGGGTATGTGATTGACGTTTAATCAAGAGCACCAAGCTGCTATGTACCTCAATGTTGGTGGTGTTGATTGTTAAACTCCTCTGTCATGGTTTTAGCAAAAATGTACTGGGGAAAATATAATTTCTTCCTTTCAACTTGGAAAGGCAATCCTATCTTCTAATTTTTCAATTTTCAAAAAATAATGTGAAATACAATGGTGATAGTCTATGATGATTTATGAATCATGGTTATGATTTATTATTTTTTATATTAAATTGTTATGTATAAGATTATAAAATTTCAATGATTTATCATTTATGTTTCGAGTTTCATATGTTTCGAGTTTCATATATTTTAATTTAATTTTTTTGGTATTTCGGGTGAGGTCCCCTATGTTGAAGACCCCGACATCCCCTATGATGTTCACTAAAATTTGGGGGGTGCTTCTGCATATCCCTTAGGTGCATTTCCCCACTCTCATGTCTTCGTGTCTCGAAATGTCGCCAGGGGTTACTCCTAATTTCTTTTCCCATGGTCCAACAACAAAAGTAGTTGGAAGTGGTCGTGGAACATTGGGACGAGCATTGCCACGAGCTACATGTCCCCACACAAGGTGGAGGTTGTGAAGCTAAAGCCACAACATTTAGAATTTTGCTAGTGTTAACAATGGTAGTGGATGGGGGTGGCATCTTTGTTGCATTATCAACATCATGAGCCCCATCAACTGAAATTTCATCGTCGAAGTACTCTAAATCTATGATTCCATCCTCCAAATTATTCTTCTATGGGTTGTTGTCCCAAGTCCTATCATATCTTATCTTATCTTGGTTGCCTTACGAGTTGTAGTGCACTTAAACCAAGATTTCTACTCTCTCTACATTCAAATTGTTTCTCTTCACGCAGTGGATGATGCTATAGGTGCTCCAACACCTCTCTGTAGAAGAAGTGTTCACAACATGTGAAGGCAACCCCATCACCAATTTATGCAGATGTGTGATCCGCCATAGATGTTCCACGATTCTGTAGGATTCTTCCTATCTTGATCTTTAACTACATAGATAGCACCAAACACTGCATGGTTGTTGATGTACAAGCTCAATTTGCTTTGTACCTAATAACACTCGACGTCATCATGGACCAACTTGTCTATTGTAATTTGTAGCCATATACCCATTTTGAACCTCTAGATCTGTGTGTGGTCTTCTCTTAACCCCACCCCTAGGCGCTGGGTGGACCAACAACGATGCAAAATAATATTTTGCTGTAAGGACATATGCCAAGGTATAGAGTGGAACAATTAGATTATCCCACCATTTGACAACTTGTTTGCGAATATGATCATGGAAGATCACATCTTTCGGCTCAACAATGTCTTTGATTTGACTTGCTCGTAAACCTCCCCAATCATTGGTTGATCTGAATTTGCAAGTGAAATCATATTATAAATTGGCTTGGTGAATTGAAGAACATTCCTAACCTGTCCCTGAAATTGACAATCAAGAATGGTTTCCTCCTCCAGAGATTCTTCTCAATCAACTGCCGTTGTATACCTTAAAGTCAATCCTTGGCATGCATCACTTACCTCCATACTAGCAAATGCCTCTCTTACCTTCAAAAAGCACCTGAATGTTAGCTAATAGGTAGTAAATATGGTCTTTGCAAACTTAAGTAGCTCCAACTTAGAGTGTTTGGAGATAATGAAGTGGGCAACACTATGATTGGTGATAAATTGTACCATCTTCTTTCTTTTCTGTACAAGGTACAAATCCATTTATAATTAGTCTCCTTCAACATAGTAATTATAATATCATGCATCAAGAGGTTCAATGTGTGCATTAGACACCCAAACTGAAATATATTAGGATATGTATCCTTAATGCTTGCTCCTGCTACCTTACAAATAGCAATGTTATTAGTAATGACTTTAAATGACATTGTATGACCCAATTTCTTGGATGGTTTTCAGTGAGGGCTTTGCAATATTAGCACCGATCTTGTAACAATCTGAGTAGTCATGGCCCATGGGCTGCAAGTAAGACTGCACCATTAGCAGACACACCGAGAACATTTATCAATGCATTGCCTTTAACATTTGTCCAACTATTAGATACAATGGATACCCCATAGCTGGTCCAATCTTATTGTCCTAGAGCATAATGGATTTTTGCCTTTTGCTCTTCAAGTGATATGGTTCTAGGTTTGTCATTCTCGAGGCTTCTATATCCTTTAGGATTGATGGCAGTAACCATATCATGCCAATAAGGTGAATGAAGAACATTGAATGGTATGGCACATTCATAGAGAAACTTGAACGCTTTTGCATCCATGTTGTCCCTACCATTTTGGTGTGGATCCACTACCATGGGGGGATGGGATTTGGCCACTGAACATTCTATAGTAGGTGTCAGATTGAACATTTTGTTTTTTTGATTTATTTTGTGCTTCCAACTCTTTCCTGTTGTATTTTCGTCTTTCTTCTTTTAGTACCTTGGTGCAGGTTATGATTCCTGTGTTCTTGGTTTCATGCCCTAGGAATAACCCATGAAGATGCTTCCTCACATGGGTATATGAACCGGTGTAAGCCTTGTTACAAATAGGGTCATGTAATTTAGTGGTTCCTCTCCCTTTCCCTCCCTCTAGCCTTGCCACATATTTCCATAAGGGCGTTGAACTATTTTATCTTCACCATCACTTTTAGTGCTGTTACAACAAAATCTAGCACCCCTAAATGATGTAAAGTCCCAAGCATCAAGGGGCTAGTTTAGTGAACTATGGAAGGCTACCCACTGTCACCTCAATAGCTTTTCCTCACACTTTTGATTGGCTCTTCTCCAACTCATGGGGGGCTTCCCTAAGGATAGGATTGCTAAGGAAATGGAGTGGAGGTTCAAGGTGATTCTTGTGAAGAGTTAACCTAAGCAAAACAAAAGGTTGTAGGGAAATAAAAAATGAATGGAAATGGGAATGAAAGAAAAGGAAGAAGAGGGAACAAGGATATGGGATGATATGGGAACAATGCCAATCAATTTTTGGGCTAAGGGTGTCATGAAATATTGCATGAATGAAGGAACTAGTGTGTCACAATCAACTACTTTGGATGGTTATTTGGTAGAAAGGGCTAGTTTTTCACATTCAACCTTTGGGATGAAATAGATTGTTGATACATTCATCATTTGGGTGTATACTTAAGGTAAAAGGAACCAATTTGATGCAATTCAACCATAAGTGTTTTCTGGAAATTAAGAAAACTTAATCTTGGAGAGCTAGGGGTGCTACTCATCAAAGAAATTTGAAGGTGCTGTCATATTAGGCTGAATTATTAGATGAAGGAAATAAAACAGAATTATAATAGCAAAGAAAACAAGAGGAAGAATCTTCCTACTTTGCTTTAATCCTAAATGAAAAAAAAATTCATTAATAGGCCTTCAAATTAAAATGATAGAAAGATGTTTTCTACACATAATTAACAACAAAATTGAAGAACATGTACATAACCATACAACAAAGTAGATCAATACCTCACTTCTTCATTAGTCTTCAAGAATTTGATGTATAAGGGAGCTCCACATCAATCATCTCCAAGCTCTACAATCTCCTATCACTTCTCTCTTTCATAATCCTCAAACTCCCAATTACTCAATTACCAATGAAATGGAGAGAAACTCCTCTTTATATAGAGCGAGTTAAATCTCTCATACAATAAAATATACTATCTTTCTAACTAACTCCTTGACAAGTCAAAATAATATTATAATAATGGAGTAGTTAGATCTCTCCTCAATCCATGTTTGACCATGTTACAACATGTGGAAAATAGCCTTTCTAAGGCAATTCGCCCTCATACAAAAATAGTGAGAGTATGCACCAAAAAATGCTCATGAAGGGGGTGCACCACCAAAAATAGGCATCAAACCAATTCAAATGCCAAGTGTCCACATGAAATGCCCAAGTGCCCACATGAAATGTTCTCCCTTGCAAAACCCATCCATGATAACAATGAAACATAAAGTCCAACCTAAAGTGCACCACCAGCAAGGGGCTCCATGAAGATGTATCCCCCAAGTCGCTCCAATGCTCAAGACTACCAGCAGCAAGTTTCCATCAATGTGATGAAAATCACAAGATGGAACCTCATAAATATAAGTTGTAACAAGCAGAATCCCCATCATCCCCTTCTACTTCGTACTCCTCTCCATGGTGTGGGCCATACTCGCCATGGAGATTCTCATATTCTTCCCCATCATTGTTATTGTCCATAAATACCATCATAATAAAAGATGGAAGTATACACTACATACCCATCATGCTTCTTGAGAAAAACTTGCAAAAGAATGAGGGAGAGGAAGGAATGGGAAAGAGTAGGAGAATTGGACATCCAGTATTCAAAACATACAACACAAAGGGGGGAAATAACCAAGTGAGAACAGGCTTGGAGCTTACATCTTCAGCTCTCCAATAGTGGTTGAATTTGATTATGACAGTGTTCAATCTCCACTCAAAAATCTCACAAATCCGCTTCTCAATAACTGGTAAGAAGCCTGCTCAAATCCCTAGCAAAGATGAGTGAAATGTATGATAGAATAAGAGCAAATGAATCGAAATAGGGTTTCTATCCATCCGTAAACCCTGACCATGAGTTGTGGGGCCTATTTTGGCCTTCCCTTGGCCCATACATGCAATAAATAACCAAAAGAAAGCCCAAAGAAGTTGACTTATGTGGGAGCATTTTTCTGGTGCATGGGAGTGCTTAGGGAGCATTTTTTAAATTGTTGGGAGTGTGTTGTGTTCGAGGTGAGAGCAAAGTGAATTTGTGATTCTGTAAGTGATTCCAAAAGAGGCATGGAGTGCTTTTTTTGCTTCTGACCACACTCCCAAAAAATGCTTTTGGGTGGCTATGATCTGGGATTTCACTTCAAAGGCACTCTCACTGGAAGTGCACTTCAGCGGTGGGGGCGCCTCACTATAATTCTGGTCAACACAATCTTTTGCTGCTTTGAAAACACTCTCAAATCATCTTGACCAACCACAATAATTGTTATTGATTAAATCAACAAAAGTATAATCCATAGCATGCTGAAATGTTGCACTAACATTTATTAATTTGAAATGCATCTGAATGTAAGCAAATGTACCCCACGGAGTGGTAAATGTAGTCATGTGCCTGTCCTGTTCTGCCACCAGTACCTGATTGTAGCTTGAAAATCCATCTAGTGTGGGCATCATTTCCAAATTTGTAACCTTCTGCAATAAATGGTCCATGTTTGGCAGCAGACAGTTGTCTTTCAAAGACAATTTATTTAAATTTCTAAAGTTGATGCATAATCTGATCTCTCCATTTTTTCCTGACTGGTACTATGTTAGCCATCCATGTAGAAAACCTGATCAGTGCAATAATGTTCCCTTCACATAGCTTTTGCAACTCCTTTTGAATGATTGAAGCAAGCTTTGGATTGACTGGCCTTTGTTTTTGTTTGAAGGGCTTGGCATTTGCTTTCAAAGGAATTGCTTGCTTGATAGCATCGGTCTTTCATGTCTTCAATTCATCATAATTCCAAAAGAATACATCTTGGAATTCTCTTATCAAGTATTCAATTTTCTTTCTTTCTTCCAGGCTGCAAGATTTACTAATCTTTATCTTTCTTGGACTTCCTAAAGTACCAACATTAATCTCTTGAATTTCCACAGAATTGGCAAGATTTGGAGGTGTTTTTGATCTATCATGCCTATAAAAATCCTGTCAAGTGGTGTCAAACCCTTTTGTATTTTATTGGTTTTCAGTTGCACAACCTTTTGACTGCCAATAGTATTTGGACCATCACCCAAATCATGTCCAAATCATCATCTTGTTGCTGATTTATTTGCTGTGAAGAAAATTCTTGAACATTTGTAAAAAATCTCAAAATTTGTGCATCGTCCTCGAATACCTGCTATTGATCAACATTATCTGGAATAGAAGGTTTGAAAACAACTTCTACTTCATACTTGCAAAAATGCAAAGAGGTACATGGCTGAAAATTAGCATCTGAAACTGCCATAGCATCTGCTTGCTAATTTCGTTTCCTCGGGAGAGCAGTGATAGAGAATGCATCAAACAGCTTAATTGAATCATATACAACATTTCTATATTGTTTCAACCTCTGTTTTTTATCCAAGCAAAGATTTCTCACTAGTTGAACAATCAAGTGGGAATTTCCAAACACAGGCAGCTGTTTTATTCCCATGTCTCTTGCTAAATAAAGTCCAAGCAGCAATGCTTCATATTTAGTGACATTGTTTATACAATAAAATTCAAGCTGATATGATAAAGGAATAGATTTACCATGAGGCGAAGTAAGAATAATGCCTGCACCAATTCCATATCTAGCTTGGGCTCTGTCAAAATGAATCATCCACAAAACATAAACCACATGTTCTCCAGGCAGAGGAATTGACTCAACTGGATGTTCTACTTCTGCGATGACCATATGAATTCCCAGATCGTTTTCCACGCATATTACATGATACATCATTCACAGGGTTATACGGGTTTCTACATTATGCATCATCATAAACTGCTCTCTGTAAAGCTTCACATTATGGTTGTTTGATATCGGAATGGTGGCCTAAGATAAGTCCATATTAATATTGCCATCATCAGTGGCAGCCCACTTTTTTGAAAGCAGCATGCTCCAAGCATCTGGATCAACGACTACAACATTCATGATAATGAGTCTATTCGGATATGTTCCAAGCCAGATCTCTTATGCCATATAGCTTTACTTGTCTGGAATCCATAGCATATACACTCCTCTATGCCCTTGTTAATTTTAAGATCAAGCTGGTTCATAACCTCCAAAGGCATTACATTGTTAGGAGCACTATAATCAAGCATACAATTGTACAACAATAAATCCCTGACTATCACTGCAATGTAAAATGACAGTGAATCATCTGTTTTATATGCTTTATTCATGCCCAAATATATCTCCGGTCTGTCATCTGCTTGATCAATGTTGTCATTTAAATCCAACAGCTGAATTACATTCTTCTTTTGGTCTAGCAACATAGCTAATTGAGTCAAAAGGGACTGAAATTTTAACCTTAGATAGTTTACGTGCCAAGTCAAATTCAAAAGAAATATTCACTGGCATACCATGGGACTGTAATGCTGATGATTGCTTCTGTTTTTGAACACTTTTGAAATTTTTTCAGCACGCAGATTTGTTTTTATGGCTGCTGATTTTGCTGATGTTGACACATCTTTGAACCTAAAGCTCCTTGTTATTGAACTGCTGATTTGACACTCTTTGCTTTTGTAGGCTGATGTTGACCTTCTGCTACCATAGCATTTTTTATTGCTTGAATTTTTTCTTTAGAAGTACTTACTGCATGCTGTCTTATAAGATCAAATCTGTTGATCATACCTTTTTTAAGCACTACCGTGTGTTGTTCAGATAAAGGAATACCTTTTTTTGATAAGAATCGGTTTGTGCAATGATATGAAAATCATCTTCAATATAATCCTTCTCATCTTTCCGCAATACATACATTACACGAGAAGAATTGTCAAACCAATTTTCATCATCTTCAGACACCTGTACAACTTGCTTAAACACCCCGGATCCTTCTTCCCTATGAAGAGTTTGATATGCCCTACACCAAGAAGAAAAAGAAAATGCAGTGAAATTATTTGACTTGAGAGGCACCCCTGAGGGTTTTGTTCTTCTACCTTCTTCTCTTTATCCTGTGAAAAAGGCCTTCTTTATCCTGCGGTTATCTTGACTGAAAAGGCCACCAAGAAGGTAAACAAGATTGCTGTCCATGCTCAATTTTGACAACTTTATTGTGTAGAATTTGGAACAGATCAGTCCTTTTATTGAACTTCTCTGTCATTTTATTAACTTTTTCAGAGATCGAATAAGCTCCACTAATCTTTGCTGAAGGCTGAAATCTTTAGCAGATTTGGCTTCTATTCGCCTTGCTGGTTGGACAATGTACTTTCGATTTTATTTGATGTTGAGAGATTGTTTAGGGGAATCAGATGGACGTCTACCTTCAAAAAGAAGGTTATGCTAGTCCGAGCAGCAAGAGAAGTCCCAAAACTGGAGGAGCATGGCATTACTGAAGACCAAACAAAAATGTTTAATACAAATTTTGTAATCATGCTTTAGTTGTTGAATCCAGTTATTTTCAAAAACACTGTTTTTTTAAGGGTGGGTGTTAGAATAAGTAACACTGAGTAATATGTTATTATGAGCTCTAATGATAAAGTAGTATTAAGAGAGGTCATTAGTATTAATGCATGTTAATGATCCACATTAGTTATAAGTTAGTTATAGGAATCGTTTAATAGGTTATTACATGGCATATACAAGAAAGCCGATGACTCCATTAATAAATGGATATATTATTTTCCCTTGTCTCTCTCATATTATAATTTTGTATCTCTAATTTTTTAACACATCTTCACATGATTACAAGTTTAATTTAATTTGAAAATATTGATGTCCACAAGTGGCCAAACTTGGCCAATGGGACCGTAAAAAGTACACAAAATGAAGTGAGCATAGGTAGTGTTGAAGTGGAAGAGTCCCTGAGAAATCCATGAGAGAAAAGTCCATGTCATAAACGGCTGGAAGTACAATATGGATGACAATGAGAGAGAAGCCCAACAGTAAGAATGTTGTCACTCTCCAGCTCCCTTAACATCCAAGGTTGAAAAGGACCTGGTAATGAGGTTCTGCTGTTGACCGGTTAGGTGCTAGGGAGTCTGCACAGTCTGACTGACCGTGTGGAATAGATTTGGTCTTGAGGCCTCTTGTGCCCGGAACCATCCAGAAACTGAAAGTTTGATCCAAAGTCTGTGATGAGCGATATTAATATATTGCTAAACATTAGCTTCATTAAAAGTTAGATCTACAGCTCTTTTCAAAGTGTGTCTAGCAAAAATGGATTTGCATTCTTTGCGTGGATACTGCATTTACCTAAAAAATCAGATACAGCTTTTATTCATGGGAAAACTAGCAACTCAGAAAGTTGTGTTGGCTGCCTCTATTTTTATTATCAATGTCTATATCTGTGAAGCTAAGTTGCACGAAACGGAGAAACGTTTCTAAGTTTCTGAAACCGGGATGGTACGAAACAGGCCCCCAAAAAATGGAAACGTCGGGGGAAACGCCATATATAATATATATATATATATATATAGTTTTTTTAAAAATAAGACATTATATTGCAAGAAAAACATAATGATGCAAAAAAAAATGCAATAATGATGCAAGAAAAACATAGAAAATGCAAAAAAAAATATAATTTACTGTTTGGGGCCCCCACGGCCCCCTTTTTTTTTCTTATTTCACCTCAAAGACGCTTGAAACGCCGGCCGTACGGGTCAGTACGGCCAGGAAACGCCGCCGGCCATACCGTACGGTGTTTCCAAATCAGGAAATGCCGTACCATACGGCCGGCGGCGTTTCCCGGCCGTACCATACCCGTACCGGCGTTTCATTTTGTTTCGGGTGGGGGGAAACTGGGGTACTGTTTCCTGCAACTTAGCTGTGAAGTAAAATATGACTGGTTGAATTGTTTACTCAGCCATGTTTGTTTTGAAGTTTTTTCATTTCATGGAACCTTAAGCATCATGTGGCCAACTTGTATATTCTATATCCTTTTTTATATTTCTATTATATTTAAGCAAATTCCTTTATTCATGTGGCATTTTATTTGTTTCTGCTATGATTTTTTTCTATGGCTTATCAATAATTGCTTTGAAAGCTCCTGATTTTACAGCGATTCTTAACCTTATATATGGCTCATTAATTGATTTAAGTGGTAAATTGAAGGCATTTCCAGTGATTACTCTCTTACCTCTGGTATACCTTGGCTATATTTACTACTGTTCAAAATTCACATATCTTGGTAAATAAATACGACTTTCTATCATTGTTAATGTCAGCATTGTGCTGCACTCTCCAGGATCCTTTTGTGGACGTGCCTGATGACACCATACGTGAAGCCTTGAAGGTTTTACTTGGTAGGATTTGCTAAAGTATAAAATTTCAAGGCTTCAACATTTTTTCAAATATAAATTAGTGATTGCACATTGTTTGATTTTCCTGATTTTTTGTGATGCAGATACGAGGAATCATCCAGTTCTAATTCACTGCAAGAAGGGAAAGGTGCATTCCTTTTATCCTCAGACCTTGTTCACCCCTCTTGAAATCCACACATTGTTCATACCTATCTAAGTTGGAAAACCTTAAAATGCATGCTTAAATTTTGCAAAATTGTGCAGCGCCGTACAAGTTGTCTGGTAGGATGTTTGCGCAAAATACAGAATTGGTGCCTTGCAACAGTGTTCGAGGAATACCAACGTTTTGCTGGAATGAAATCTGAAGTGTTGGATTTGCAATTTATTGAGCAGTTTGATGTATCTTTTGTGAAAGAGTATGGTTATTCCTTGATGCATCCTCATGCTTCTGAAGTGGTAATTGTTTAGGGAACTTCTGAAGCATTAAATTATGGAGTAACAAACCATGTTGGAACAGGGAGATCAAGAGAAAGTAGATTCCTTTTCAAACGGTATAGAGGATGAGAGCTTTTTATAAAACCCAAACCAAAATGAAATCCCATTTTGAGCTGTTGTATATGAGTGCCATTACCTGACAATCTATTGTTGGGATGGAAGGTTGGCTCCAAAAATAGTGTATATGGAATTCGTCTTTAAGAAGGATGTGCAGTGTAACTGCATGATTCAGAGGACAATACTATCCTTAATCAATTTTAACGCAGATAGCTTGTTTTTAGTTGCCTTCTTGACAAGTCTTACACACGTACACTATAATTATTTAAATATTGAAATGCACTATGGTTTTTATCATGGCTCTCAAATTTCACATTCATTACCGAGCAGATTTATGTTGTCAGTTGTTACAGAATATACTCCATAGTCCGTTGATTCTTGCAGGCCAATCTCATAGTTTGATTACAAACATGGATGTTAGGAATTCAAAAGCGAGGAGATCACTAACTGGACAGTGTAATTTTCCTTGTTATCTATGGAGAGATTGAATAATGCTTTACCGGATGAAAAAATATTGCTGTGCAGTATAGATGTGAAAGGTATGCCAAAATGCGAGTTTTCTCATATTCAGGCGGTTTTTTGATGATAGGTGGGAGGGAGGGAAATAGAAGAGACCCAGAGAGCTTTATTTCTTGAACACTTTGGACAGGTTTAATGAATCCTGTTAGTACTCCTTGCCACATTGATTAGGATTATTTCACAAAAGCATTTATAAGAGTTGCATTCTTCTTGATGACTTAAGAATATGAGCAGACTACTGGACACTAGAAGTTGCTTTTTGTTTTTCTTCCATGCAATAACTTTCATTTTTAACTCAGAAGATACTGACGGAATTGGATACTTGGCTTCTGCTACAATCTGGTGTGTCAATTCTTGTTATTTTAAATGTGAAGTCTCCTAAATCATAATTTTAAAAATGTCAAAGTGACAATTTTGATGAGACATTTGATTAAGCACATGCTACGATTGAAAATCTGCGTTGGTAGGAAAAAATATTCCGAACACTGAAAATCTGCACTTACGAAGAGAAAATATTTCGAACACATCGAAAATTTGCAGATGGTATGATAAAATATTCTCTAAAACACATCTAAAATCTAAGTTAGTAGGATAAAATATTTTAAACATGGTATTCGAAACATCGAAAACTGCAGTTGGCAGGAGAAAATATTCTAACACATGGTATGATAAATTCAATGGCCATGTAAAGACGATATGCCACTACCCTAGGGTGACATATGGAAAAGTGTCTATCTCTTCTTTATATTTCCTTTTTGAAAACTAATTAAAACAAGCCATCTCTTCTTTATGCGTTTTACAATATATTATTTTATATTATCTTTAAAAGTTGGGCATTGGGGGCATTATTCCAGGGGTTAAGGTTTTGAAATGTCTTCTTTCCATGGTTGGGTACTTCATTCCAATGGTGCTTTGATTGAAATGTTTTATTGATAAATACTTTGCTCCAGTAAGGCTTTGAAAGGCATCATGTTAATTTCAAAAATTATTTATATCGTTATTTTTAATAGCTATATAATTTACAAATTACTTTCAAGCCTTTAATATGTTTTACTGAAAAGTTTCCTAGTGAGCTCATGTGCCAAACTATTATCCATGTTCTATCTTCACAAGCTCATCACAAATACAAATTGCATAATTTACAAAATTACAATTTTTATACGGCTAATTTCTGAAAATATGAAAACTTTATAGGGACTATTACTTTCAAATTTAGGCCAACCAACAAAAAGGATTTTGTTGATCTGACAAATATCGATCTGTTTAAAAACATGGTGGACCAATAGCAAGAAGTGGCTGTCCTTACCATTGGTATTCAAGGTGGTTTTCATGAGCATGATGCCCAACTATATCATCTTTGTCTTTTCTAACTAACATTGAGAAAGTATTTTATCCATCACAACAAATAAAGTATTTTATCCATCACAACTCTTTGTTGCACTCAAAATTGGGCTTCTGTTTGTTAAATTGGTGAGGTAAAGGCCGTTTGATGAATATGAACGACACTGTTATGTTTATCTATTATCTCAAGGAAATTTATCTCCAATCACCATATAATCAAGGGTTAATTCTATTAAAAACAGACTTGCATAATCATTAGTTACACGTTTTTGAATCTTCAAGTTCATTAAGTTGGTTTCTTGAACTTATTCACAAAATTGAAAATGTTATAAGTTATTTAATTGAAAATATGTATTTTTTCTTAATTTATTATTTAATCATGAAAGAGTAAGTAGGGGGTGATTTCCATCCTCATCAAGAGGTTAAACTGCAACTAGGTGAGGCACTATCCTTGTTTCATGTATGGGGCTAACACAATTAGCTTCTGGAAAGCACGACTACAAGGTAGGTTGCCTCAATGATAACATGTCGAGATATGGACTTTCCATGGGATACTGTGGTATGTTAAAACTATCTTTTGGTCCTGGAGTATGGCCTGAAACTGCTTCTGATTGGCTAAGAGTTTGTTTTCCTTGGATGTAAGGAAACAAGTTAATGACCCAAGACCTAGAGACATTTCGTAGGAGTGAAAGTCTGCCTCTTTACGGACCACCAAAGGTGAGGGTTTGTTTGTACACAATGTAGTTGCATGTCGGCGTCTTGAGATAATATCAAAAGAGGAGGGAATGTTTTTGATGAAGAATCTTGGGGTTGCCTGGAGGACACTTTGCCTTCCATGCCCTACTATTGTACCAAACAATAAATATACTTATAACTTCGATTTTTTTCTATTTTTTTAATAAAAAATACGAAGAACCTTAATTTTGTAAATTACATATCATCAACCTAACTATTACATAGAATTAAGAAAAAATACACATCAAAACCATATTGGTTAAAAAAGTTTTACCTTATACCTTTTTAGTACATTGATGACGTGAGACTTGAGAAAATAATATTAATTCCATACTTCTAGAGAAAACCATTGGAAAATATTTTTGAAAAATTTAGAAAAATATTTTAAAAGTGAGATAGATGGAAAATATTTTTGAAAAATTTAGAAAAATATTTTAAAAGTGAGATAGTGAGGTCCTAAGTTTGAAAAGTTAATATTAATTCCACACTAGAAAACCCTAGCTTAAATCGTTCACAAATATTCGTAGAAAAATCCACAAAAGATTTTAAAAATTAGATGGCAAAGTCCTCTTGATATTACGGTAGCTGCGAGAGGTATTAACCTCTACGTGTAACCTTTGACGAGACTAGAATATTTCGGAAAGCAAGAGAAATCCTAAATAGTTGGTTAATAACCCTAGAAGACAAATCGACTCAAGAGAATAATTTATATTAAGTTATTAGCTTCCAAGAGAAGAAGTTGGCCCAGTTAAGTGACTTGGAAGACTATAAATAAAGGGTGCTTTAGCTCATTTGCACTCACTCACTCTCACCACTACATAAGGACTAGTGGTGCACATGATTGGAGGAGAGCTGTAGCAGTTGCAGTGGTGACTTGGTCTTTGGTTATGGTTTGGACTTTCTGCTTGGTACGCTAGCTTTGGAGAGAGGTACACTACCTTGGTTGGTTATTGGTTCTAGTGATTTCTTCCCAAATTATTTAGTTTGTCAAGGTTAAGGTGCTCGAGGGTTGCCTTTGTGCCTATAGTTGGGTGACAATATAGTGATATTTCCTATGGTGAAACAAGCACACCTATTATTTTAATAGGTTATGGGCCCACACTATCTTCGGACAGTCTAACCACCTGAAGGTAGATTGAGAGAATTTACTTAGTTGCAGTTGCAGTCAGAGTTTTGTTGCAACAACGAAACCCTAACCCTCTTGTTGAGGTACCTTAATTGAAGCGCTTGACCTAATTCTTGGATAACCTAGTGTGCCCTAGCCAAGTGCACCTCCTGGTACTCAACAAGCCAAGGCATCAAGTTTGAGTTTTTGGTCAAAGTAAAAGGTTGACCAAGTTAAAGTCAAAGGTTGACCGAGTCAAAGCAGTGATGACTTACTCGATGAAGTCTGAAAACAAGTTAGAAGGGGATTTAAACTTCAGAGCATGGAAGACAAGGATTGACCTCATCCTTGCCAAGAATAAAGTCCTAGATATCGTGAAAGGCAATATCATATAACCACAGTTTGAAGCAGGAAAAAAGAAGGAAACTCAGAACGTTGCAACACTAGAGAAGTTCAAGGATAATGACATTAATGCTATGAGTATCATAGTGGACTCTGTAAAAGATCACTTGATACCCTACACTTCTCATCTTGACTCATCCAAGAAGATGTATGATGCCCTAACAAATATTTTCTCACTCAGAAATATTGGACAAGTGATGAGTTTGAAGAATTAACTCCGTGACACAAAGATGACAAATGATGACACCATAGCTTCATACTTTGTGAGGATTTCTCAGTTGAGAGATCAACTACAAGCTATTGAAGAAGCCATCATAGAAAAGGAAGTTGTGAACATAACACTCAATGGTCTCTCTAGATCATGGGATGCATTTGTTGCAAGCATGAATACAAGGAAGGAGTTTCCAATGTTAGAAGAACTTTGGACCTGTTGTGCACAAGAAGAGACAAGGTTAAACTCTAAGGGAAAACCTCAGAAGGAAGAAGATACGCAAGCCTTTGCAACAAGTTTAAAAGACATGGAGGTAAGAAAATATCTAATTCAAGAAAGAAGTTCAAAAGAGACATGTCAAAGGTACAATGCTTTGAATTCCATGATTATGGCCACTACAAAAAGAATTGACCTAAAATAACAAGAGAAAAAGAGAGACATCACACATCAGTTGCCAAATGATGAAGAACCCGCAAAGAAGACACAACATGATGAAGTGGATTTCTTCTATTATTCGGCTCTTACTGGAACCATTGAAGATGACATGTGGCTAATTGATAGTGGAGCTTCAAGGCATATGACAGGTGACTGTAAGAATTTCTCAAGCCTGGAGGAAAATGAGACACCTTATAAAGTAGAGCTTGTAGACAATAACTCTTATGCAATCATGGGAATTGGACAAGCTACTATCAAAATGGAATCATGTAACTCTATCCATCTTAGTAATGTTTTATATGTTCCTGGTTTGAAAAAGAATCTTGTATCTATTTCCTGTTTGGAAGAGAAAGGAGATAGAATAACGTTTGTGGATGGAAAAGTTTTTGTATGCTCTAAAGACTCCAAGATAGAAAACACTAGAGTTATTGGAACTTGTGAAGGAAGGTTATATAAACTTCTAGGTCAGAATACTCAACCTCTAGTACATGACGAAATCAACCCTAGTGAATTATGACATAGAAGGTATGCTCTCTTTCATTATCAAGCCTTTCCATCCCTGAAACAAATGGTTGTAGGCATACCATAATTACAGTCAGTACATGAAGGTGTGTGCAAAGGATGTACACTTGGGAAGAACATTAAGCAACCATTCCCAAGCAGTGAGAATAGATCCAAAGGGATCTTAAACCTAATACATTAAGATGTATGTGGATCTATGCCAGTGAAGTCTCTAGGAGGATCTCTTTACTATGTAACGTTCATAGATGACTTCTCAAGAAAGACATGGTTGTATCTGTTAAAGACTAAGGATGAAGTATTTAGCAAATTCCAAGAATTCAAGGCTGAAGTAGAGAACCTAACAGATAAGAAGATCAAGACAATAAGATCTGATAATGAAAGAGAATACACCTCCAAGGAGCTCAATGCATTTTGTAAAGAAGTTGGGATTAGGAGGGAGCTCATTGTCCCTCACAATCCTCAACAAAATGGTGCGGCTGAAAGAAAACACAAAACCATTGAAGAATCAGTCAAGGCAATGATGAATGATAAGAACTTATCTATGTTCCTATGGGGAGAAACAACTATGACAACTGTTTATGTTCAGAATAGAAGTCCACATAGAATATTGAAGAACATGACTCGTGAATAAGCCTTCTCAGGAAAGAAGCCAAGCGTTGAACACTTGAGAATATTTGGATGTTCTGTATACATTCATGTTCCCAAGGATAAGAGAAAAAAGTTGGAAGCCTCAGGAAATAGAGGAATATTCGTTGGTTATAGTGAATCATCAAAAGCATATAGAATCTATGTTCTAGGTCAACAAAAGATTGAAATAAGTAGAGGCGTAAGTGCATAGAAGAATCTATAGAATCCAACGAAGAAGAGGAACATGAAGATACCAAAGAAGAAAGTACATGTTCTTTAGAACAACCGAATGAAGAACAAGAACCACCACATGAATATGTGGAACCAACTATTATACCTAAGACAAGAAAAAGACTAGCATGGCTTGAAACTACTTTGTGGGAAGCAAAAAAACATAAGGCTCCCACTAGTACTTTTAGACAAAGCAAGAAACCCAAAAGGTTCACTAGTTATGCGAGACTCATGACAAGTTTGGTTAATGCAAAACCTTCCACCTTTGAGCAAGCAATTAAGAAGAAACAATGGAAGGAGGCCATGATGGAAGAATACCAATCCATCATGAAGAATGATGTATGGGAAGTTGTGTCGAGACCTAAAGAGAAGTCTGTAGTCACTTCAAAGTGGGTTTATAAGATAAAACATGTTGTAGATGGAAGTATTGATAAGTACAAGGCGATATTTGTGGTTAGAGGGTTCTCCCAGCAGGAGGGAGGAGATTATGATGAGACATTTGCTCCGGTTGCCAGATATACATCTATCAGAGCCATAATATCTCTAGCATCTTCCATGGGTTGGAGTTTACATCAGATGGATGTAAATATCACTTTTCTCAATGGAGTGATTGAGGAAGAAGTATATATAGAGCAACCTCAAGGTTTTGAGGTACACCCAAAAGAAACCCATGTATGTAGATTGAAGAAGGCCTTGTATGGACTCAAACAAGCTCCAAGAGCTTGGTATGCACACATTGATAGTTATTTGATGAGACTTGGATTTTCCAAGAGTCATGCTGATCCAAATCTCTATTACAAGGTTGTGAACAATGCACTTGTTATTCTACTGTTATATGTTGATGAATTGTTCCTGATAGGTGAAGAGCCTCTTATTATTCAGTGTAAGAAGGAGCTATCCACTGAATTTGATATGAAGGATCTTCGTCTCATGCACTACTACTTGGGACTAGAAGTGTGGCAAAAGCGTGGTGAAGTCTTCCTAGGACAAGGGAAGTACTTTGTAAAGATCCTTCAGAAATTTGGGATGATGGATTGCAAATCCATGACAACTCCCATGGTAACAGATTTGAGGAAGTTGAGAGACTCTGATTTTGATCCAATAGACTCGTCCCTGTACCGACAATTGATTGGCTCCTTGATGTATTTGGTAAATACTAGGCCGTACATATGCTTTGCTGTGAACATGTTGAGCCATTTCTAGGTGGAACCTAGACAAGAGCATTGGGTGGCTGCAAAGCATATCTTAAGATATCTTCATGGGACGATAATGTATGGTTTGAGATATGCCACAAACAATGAAGTAAAACTGCATGGATTTACCGATTCAGATTGGGCAGGGAGTGCGAAAGATAGAAATAGTACTTCTGGATTGTGTTTCAGTTTGGGTTATGCTATGATTTCATGGGCTAGCAGAAAACATAAGTTTGCTACACTCAACACTACGGAAACATAGTATATTGCAGCTTGTGATGCTTATACGGAAGCAATGTGGCTCCATAAGCTGGTTTTTGGACTGTTTGATTAGGTGCTAGATTCGACCATGATATATTATGATAACAAGAGATGTGTGAATCTCTAAGAGAACCCAATGTTCCATGACATGTCGAAGCACATTGAGATCAAGTATTATTTTCTCTGTGATAAATTCCATAGGGGAGAAGTGGTTCTCCAATATATCTCCATTGATGGGCAGACTACAAATATTTTGACGAAGACTTTGTCCAAGATAAAGTTTGCATACTTGAGGGACAAGCTGTGGCTCGTGGAGATTTCTTCCTTGGTTGAAAGTGAGGAGATGAATTCCTCGGTTGGGAGGGAGCACTGATATGTGGCATTATGCACTGTCAATGAGCTGCGGATTTGTATCATGCTAGTACAACTTAGAGATGATGCTTGCATCATGCTAGATATGATCATTGTAGTACAACTCATATATGATACAAATGGTTGGAATTGTTGATACGATGGCCTGAGGAGCATCATGCTAGTACATCTTAGAGGTGGACATACAACTTAGAGATGATGCTTGCATCATGCTAGTACAACTTAGAGATGATGCTGGTGAGACGCATCATGCTAGATATGATCATGTGAGTACAACTTAGAGGTGGCATACAACTTAGATATGATGCATTGCCATCATGTTAGATATGTCATGCTAGTACGACTTAGAGATGATCATACAACTTAGAGATGATGCAGGAGGGCTCGTGTCATGCTAGATATGATCATGCGAGTACAACTTAGATGTGGCATATATCTTAGATATGATGCATTGGCATCATGCTAGATATGTCATGCTAGTATGATTTAGAGATGATCATACAACTTAGAGGTGACACAATGAGGCACTGATCTACATCATGCTAGTATGACTTAGAGATGATCATACAACTTAGAGGTGACACAATGAGGCACTGATCTACATCATGCGTATAACTTAGAGGTGGCATACAACTTAGATATGATGCATTGACATCATGCTAGTTATGTCATGCTAGTACAACTTAGAGATGATGTAGATGATACTCCGAATCATGCAAGTACACCTTAGATATGATGCATTCACATCATGCTAATATGACATATATGTGATGCAACTGATGACATTGTTGATGTAGGATGATATCAAATGATACGATTTGATTTCTATGGAGATTGTATGTCTCTGGATAGTAGTTGTATGCAACTTTGGTGGATGTGATCCACTGGTAGTGACTATATGTCACTGGTTGGTAGCTGTGTGCTACTAGGAGTGGTTTTGTACCACTTGATAGTAGTTGTATACTACTATGGATAAACACAGTTGTGTTCTATTGGATGGCATTGTTCTGATTGCCATGGAGACTATCTAGATGGGTAATGATGATGGTGCTCATGATTTGATCATGAGATATCCTGTGTGGCTATGATGATGCTACTGATTGAATGGTATGTTTGTGCTCAAGACCATTTCCTTTAATATCTCCCTAGCTAGGAGGGAGTGTTGATATTACAATAGTTACATGAGGTATTAACATCTAAGTGTAACCTTTGACGAGACTAAAATATTTCGGGAAGCAAGAGAAACCCTAAATAGTTGGTTAATAACCCTAGAAGACAAGTCTACTCAGGAGAATAATTTATATTAAGTTATTAGCCTCCAAGAGAAGAAGTTGGCCTAGTTAAGTGACTTGGAGGACTATAAATAGAGGGCACTTGAGCTCATTTTCACTCACTCTCACAATTGCGTAAGGAATAGTGGTGCGCATGAAACAAATTTATCGACTTAATGAGAATTGTTACCTCAAAACGAGAACTATAGCCTAAAAAACCCATATTTTTGCACAGAAAACATCAAAATCAACCCTCAAATAAAAAAGTGGTGCTACCGGGAGCACCATTTTTTTAAACAGGGTCAAAATTACAACATTTTTTAAACATTACCTTCAAAACTCAGACAATAACTTAGAAAGACCTTAAAATCAACACCTAAAAAAAAGGATGTTTTTGAAATTATTTTTTTCAAAACGTTAAAATTTTAGATAATTTGAAATCGTATTTTTAGCACTTGGTACTATTAAAACCAACACCTCAAAATCAACCATCAAATTGAAAAGTACTGCTATTGGTAGCACCCATTCTAAAATTGGGGTATGAAAATGACACATTTTTATAAAGTGGTAAAATAACTCATCATTACTGTAAACAAAATCATAAAATCAATCATTAAATGCTTACTTTTTAAATCTTATTATCACTCAAAGCACAATGTAATATATAATACCATGAAAATATCACAATATACTTTAAAAATTCAACGTCACTTTTTAATATTTTTTTTTACTTTTAATTAAAAAAAGTAAATACAAGCTAACATTGAATGAAACATAAATTATTTCTTAAAAGTATTGCTATATTGTCTATATTCAAAACATACGAGATAATTTTTTTTATTATATTATCCATAATCAAAACATATAATTCATAAAACATAAAAAAATATTCATAACTTCTTGTAAGATCATATGTAAGTTCAATGCTCATTTTTAGTTACCATACAAACATCATATAGATAAAAAATACATAAATGTTTCATACACTTATTCAAATTGACTCATGGTTTCTGAAATACCATTAGAGTCTACATTGTCTTCAAATGAATGATAGGATGAAGATGTAAATGATCCATACTCTTCTCTATTGTCGATGAATGCACCATCCGAGTCTACATGCATTCCCAACATTTCAGATGTCAAATGCTTTTTAGATCTACGACTAGGTTCAATAGACTCCCATCTTACATTTATTTCTTGTGGCAACAACCTCTTGATGATATCTGTTGTCTTGGAGTGAAGAGTTCCTCTATTTGTCAAATTGAAGTCATAAACAAGTATGTCAACATCATCTAATTTTAAGAGGTCAGTGTGGTGATGAGTTGTATTTTGACCCTTTTCTTTTACCTTTCTATTGACATGTTTCTCAACCACCATCTCTGGCTTGTACACACCATTGAATGGATGTGTACTTGTTGCATACCAATGCATTTCAATTGCAATAACAACATCATTTTCTTTCTCAATCTTTATAACCTTTGCAATCTAGAATGGATAGACATGTGGATCTCCAGTCACTAAAATTGCAATCATGCTACCCTTCTTAATATCTTGTACCGAACCCCTATAAAGGTCTTCCATGGCTTCACGTTGTGCACGTGACCTTCACGAACCAATACACATTTCTCTTTCCTCTGCTTGTGTAAACTCAATAGCACCTTGAGATTATTGTTGAACTTCAACAATGTTTGTTTCTTCAGATTCATTTGACATATTTTCTAGCCAATGAAATGGAGTCTTCAACAATGTATCTTCATTTGTTGAGCTTGAAATTATGTCACTTTGACTATTGAAAAAAGACTCCCACCAAACAAAATCAACAACATCAAAGTACTCATATGTATCCTTAATGGATTTTTTTATTTCTTCCAGGTATTCAAAATAATCTACATCTCTATTATGCCTCCGTGCATTATGGATTTCAACAATTGATTGTAAAAATAATAAATTTGATGCAAATATTGGACGATCTGGAATGAACTTAAAAAATTATAACCCTGATGAAGGCCCCCATTTCGTGGTAGTTGAATACTGCTTTCCCCATATAAGTGTTTTCTCATCAATTTTTTTGAAAAAAATTTGATGTTGGAAGGTAATGTCATTAAGCTGCTCAATACATTTTTCTTCACGATGCGATCCTTGAATAAATCTTCACATGTCAACAATTTCTTTTAATATATGAAAAAAAGGCTCTGGAATGTATGTTTTCTTAATACATTCAATCAATGATGGTAGGATTCCAACTTTTTTCCTCTTCAATGTTATCGAAAAACACCTGAACATTTGATCAATATGATCATGAGTGTGTCCAACAAGAAGGAAACCAACTTTCACCTTTTGAAAGATTCCCATTTCAACAAGCATGCTTAGATATCCAAACACAATTTGATTTTTATTTTCATGACTAGTGTTGTCCAACTGTAGATAGAGAACTCGAGGAAGATTTCCGAACTAGTGAGTTATCATTACTTTTAAAATCGTCATCATTACTTTTAAAATCCCCACTTGGGGGGAATTCTTCATCATCCTCATCCGTGCCTTGGAAATCCTCACTTGGAGGAAAATCTTTATCAGTACCTTCAAAATCCTCACTTGGAGGAAATTCATCATCACCAACATTGCTGTCTTTAAATTCCCCACCCACTCAGGAAAAAGTGTCCACCATTGTCCTAATCATCTTCACTGCTTTTAAAATTTCCACTTGAGGGAAATTCTTCATCATATTCATTGGTGCCTTGGAAATATTCATCGGTACCTTGAAACTCCTCACTTGGAGGAAAATTTTCATCCCAATCATTTAAACGTTGATTATACTCTCCACTTTGACCTACATTTTGATTATTTTCATTACTTTTAAATTGCTAAATAGATTTATCACCATCATATTCCTCCTCGTCATCATCGGTGCCTTCAAAGTCCTTTGATTTAGGACTTTCATGGGGAACATTCTGAATAAATTTGCTTGCACTATGATCAAACTTCTGACTAGCTGAAAAATATGACACCTCATTTGCATTACAAACATTCCTATCCCATTTCCTAGTCCCAACAAAAGAGGTATGCAAACAATTTGCTGATGTATCAGAAATAAAAACTTCTTTATCTGACAAAGCCATCCCTTCTCTCTAAGAAAATAGAATGATACAAATGCTCACCCTCCCAATGACATTCATAAAACTTGCAAAATGACCATTTCCCTCTAAATCCCCTCCCCCTAAAAAATTCCCCCCCAATTTTTTCCTTTTATTATTTTCCCTTAAAAATTAAAAACAACTTTTACTCTTTTATTTTGTTATTTACATGTTAAATACAATATTTCTCATGTTTATTTATTTACCCCACATTCATTAAACATAACGATGATCCATATAATTTTAGGTATATATGTAGACAATATACCTAATTTTTATTTATCCCACATTCGTTATACTAACAATAATTTATATTATCTCTGTTATATATACACAATCTTGTTTTATCTTTTTACATTGCGAGATATCTTGGGCAGTATTCGTTAAGGGATTTGGAGCATTGAGAAGACACCCGAGGAGAATCTAGCATTTCAAAGGTAGTTATTTTTTAAATTCCTACCATTTACCAAAACAACAATTATAAGATCATCTTTGAATCACATAATATTTTTTCATGCGAAAATTAAAAAACTTTAAATTTTTTAGATGTTTTCTATTTAAAAAAAAAAAAATCCCAACTTTTTAAAACAATTGAGACTTTTTTCAAAAAAATTTAACAAAATCCTTGAGATTTTTGAAAAAAAAGAAAAAAAAGAAAAAAAAGTCAAATTTAGATTTAGTTTTGTAATTTTTTTAGATTTTTTTTTTTTTTAATTGTTTTTTACTTAATTTTTTTAGTTTTGGCCCATGGTGGTTAGTGGAAAATGCTTGAGGCTTGACCATGGGGGATGGGGTTATGCCAGGCATTTCCCCAACCCCCACAACCAAGCCTTGGCGCACATCGCACCAACCCCCCACGACCAAGGCACAGTCTTGACATAAGCTTAATAATTCCATGGGTCAATTTTTTTTCAATGTGTCAAATTTTTTTAATTTTTTTAAAAGTTAGTTCTTATATTCAATGTTTTTTGTTAGGTTTATTATAATGTAAAAGACCTATTTTTATTTTTTTTTATTTTTTTATTTTTATTATCTTATAGGAAAAATGGCAGGAAAGAGATTATCTATGAATATATCTGGATCACAACCTGCAATAATGGAATCCAAAATTGCAACTGAAACCTCCATGAATGTTAGGCAACTAAATGATAACATAACACCTGAGCTATTAAGGGCAATGCAAAATATTAGAGAGTGGAAATCTGTAGAAGGTGAAAACAAATTGGAATACTCTTGGTTTGTTAAGGACAAGCAAGACAACAATGGAGATCATATATATTTGTATTGCGCCGAATTAGAACATGTGCTAGGAAATGATCAGACACTTGGCTGTTACGAGATATATGTTTGGTTACAACCACATATATTGTTTATGCACTTGTCAAACAAGGCAGAACTTATATCAAGTTTAGATATTGTTTCAAATTGAGCAAAATGACAAGAATAAATGTTTTTCACAATTATGTTCATCCATCGTTGATGACATTGAGAAAAACAATGTAAGTTTTTTATTTTTATTTTTAGTATCATGGTAATATTTTTTTTTTTTTAACATGAAAATGTTATATTTGATTTTTGCTGGATTTTGCTGAATGACTTTCACATATGTTAGTGGGGATTTAATCTACAGAGAATAATATCATGGATGTCATCAACGCTTTTCATATTGAAAAGACACAAGAAGGAATGAAAAAGAAACATAAAGTAATGAAGGTTGAACCTGCAAGAGCAAACAAAGAAGAACATGAAAGAAGAAAGAAAAATTCTCATTCTAGAAATCCTAAAAGGGTTACATTTGACAATGAGGAAACTCCAAATGAAGATTTTGTTGAGAATAGTCCCAATGAGGTTATCACTGCTCGCAAAAAGAATAAACAAGATAAACACAAAAGAACGATAGATGAGGTTGAGTCCACTCCTATGGATTATGAGGAAATCATTGATTTATATGAAACACATTTAAATCATAAGAGAAAGAAGACAACTGTTGATGATGTTCAAGAAACCATTATTAGCTTAGAGTATTATAATGAAAGTCCTAAAGGTAGTAGAGAAATAATAACACCAGGTGCTGATTTAGAGGATGGTATTATGAAAACAACACAAAATGCCATTCTAAATAGAATGAGGATGACGAACTTAGTTGATGATGGCCACACATTTTAGTTGAATGTGAAGCAACTTCATAAACCCACAAAAGGGAAAGAAAATTATCAAATTAGAAAACCACATCACTTGCATATTCACAATTTGAAATCATTGATTATGTACAATCCATATGCACATCTGGTTGACTACCTAGTTCATGTTGACCCAATGGAAGTTCCTACGAGGGAATAATTTGATAGATCAAAATGTTTTGACTACAAATATTATGTGTTTGGAGGAAATCATTCTGTAGAGGCTAGAAGAGAATTTATGCAAGAATATCCCAACAATCCTCTGTTTGAAACAATCAAATGCATAATTTATGCCAGTTTAATAGATTCAGAAACAAAGTTATTGGCATGGGATCATAACACAAACAATGTGTACAAAATGTTTATGACTTTCATTCAAAGGGTGAGATTTATCCATCATGATTTTTCTGAAGTATATCATGGGGAGATATCAAATGTTGATGTCAAGTTTCATAAGCAATGTTGTATGGAAATAAGATTCTCACTTGATGATGAAAATACTGTTGATGATTACAGTTGCGTGAGACATCGTCTAGGACACAGACCTGAGAAACAAACCTCGAGTTGGGTGTGTGGTTCCTATCTGAGACAAAACTGGAACATTGTGCTGGCTTCCTCTATGTAGAGAGTTGAGATGATACTCTAGATTATTCTCCTATGTAACGCAGTGATAAAGAAGATATGCTGAGTGAGACGTGCCTGTGGTTGAGCACAAGTGAACGTGTGAAATCCCATGAGCTGGGTTCATCGTTTTGAGACATAAATTAAACGATGTATTAGCCTCCTATGAGAAGAGAGTTGAGATGATGAACTCCATATGACCCTCCTGTGTAATGCAGTGAGAAAGAAGATCTGCTGAGTTGGACGTGCCTGTGGATGAGCCCAGGTGAACGTGATCCTAGTGGCTGAGCACTAATGAATTTGGTTCTCCTGTGAGACGTAGTGAGATAGAGAGACATCCATGTGGCTAAGCATATATGGATGTGCCCATAGTGGCTAAGCACTAGTGGGTGTATAAGATCCCTTGCTATATTGTTCAAGAGTCAGACTTACCAGTAACCCTAATTGTTATGTAAAGGGTACAGGTCGACCCCACCTTAATGTAAAAGATAATTAATATGGTAATTATTAATTATATTATAAGTTATTAAGGTCATCCCCGTTGTTCCAATAGATACTTCTATTGACAGGTTCAGTCTAATATAAATAAAGGTAAATTCCCCATTGAAGAATCATAACACAATTGTGAGTTTGAAAATTTCAGCAAACACTTGTTCTTGGGAAAAGTGCACACCTCTCTTAGGCACTAGGTTTCTAGGGTTTGTGAGCACCCTCTTTTGTGCTAGGTATTTATGGTGGTGGAGGTATTTCTCTTGAATAATATAACAAAGGATTGGCTGGGTTTTATTCCCTTGTTGAGAAGGGTTTACCAGGATACTTCTTGTGTACTTGTGCATGGTGTTTCTTCTTGCGATCTTGGTTGCTGCACCAAATTGTTTATGGTTTAAGTAAAATGATAAAATGGAATGAAGTTCATTCTTAAGCCTAGATTATTGAAAAATCAACATGGAATCAGAGCACAGGTCTTGAAGAACCCATTGCACAAGCAATTTTCAACCATCTTCTCTCTCCTGCAAAACCGTATGACCCTCCTAGAGTTTCCAGAAATTTCGTACGACTTACTTTTCAGAGAGATTTTAGCACTTGGCACTTGGACGTTGGGGCTCAAAAGAGGATAGGAGTGTAAGACCTCCTTCAACGCACTTCCAACAAGTTTCATATTGCATTTCCGAGCATTTTGACTTTTTGACCCTATGGTTTCTAGGGTTTCGCTAACAAACATTTTAGAATTAGGGTTTTTGCAACTCATTGAAGGAGCTCTCCAGCTCACCAATGTTCTCCTATCTTTAAAAGGATTATTGTTGGTGTTAACAACAATTTTTGTCATTGGGCACAAAAGTACCCAGGTCTGCAGGTTGCACGAGAAGCGCCCAAGCGCATCACAGAAGAATCTCTTTTCAGGGTACAAGTCAAGCGAGCGGGCGAAGTTTGTTGTCAAGCGACCGAGACCCATCTATAAAGATGATCGATGGTCACCGGGATATCGGGGCTACCAAGTTACCCGAGGTGTAGCGTCAGAGAAAGCACCTATATTTCAAGACAAAATCTGGGTCGTCCGACCCAGTGACGCATGGCGCAAGATCTAGTCACGTCGGCATATCGACATTTGGGAGTTCGAAGGGTAAAAGTCCCTCGTCACATCACGTCTCAGAACCCCGAACCCCGAAGCACCGAAAGCACCCAGAATCGGGCCCATGGTTTTGGGCGCTTGGTCACAAGGGAGCAGGCCTGGAGGAGGGGCGCTAAGGTTTTTCATTTGGCAAGATGGGTCCCGAAGAGCTGAGGGAGATCTTAGCCATTCATCCCGAAGGGACATGTGGTGCACTATTAGGCTCTCTGCCTTTTCGCCCATCGCGACTTCGTAGCGCAAGAAGCAACTCTTTCATATCCCCGAGAAGCGAAGCACCGAAGACGTCCCGGACCCGGGCCCACAGTATTGCCGAATTAATTAAGGACCGTCAGATCAGAGAGGGGAACGTGGCACCCATTGGGCCCTCTCATCATTTCTCCCATTGCAACTTCGAAGAGAAAGGATCCACTCCTTCCTATCCACGAACCTCGAATGCTGAAAGCGCCTTTGAAGATAGGCACAAGGTCATATCCCGAAGTCGCTTGGAGGCGATATTAAGAGTTGCGCAAAGGGATGAAACACCAGGTATAACTGTAGAAGGGATCGCCGTGTTCTCCAGGTTCCAGTTCAACTTAATATCAACCCTGATACCTGCTCGGAGTAAATGAAGAAGAGAGAGGGTGGTTGAAACCTCACCCCACTCGTTAATTGCAAGGTATGGATGTCTCGGTGGGAAGTCTGCCCAAGATAGTCCTCCGTACTGTTTCTTTCCACAGAAACCATGCCGAGTCCTCGACTCACCAGGGAAGCCTGCGCACGCTAATTCATCACTTAAGGGGATCAACTACCCCCTGGTGTGATCCATGCAGAATTAAGGTGGCGTATGACAGAGGAGTGCAGGCCAAATTTGATTGAAGAGGCGCTTCATCCCGAAAATCTGGGAGGCCTCTGTTGGGTAAATGTTTAGGAGTATATATACTTAATTTTGATATTTTTTAGAGGGATCGATGGTAGAGCAAATCTCCCGATTGTAAATTTTTAAAAGACACTATAGTTCTCTGGTTATGCATCTGTATGTAAGATTTCTTGTTTAATGACAGACAGTTTTCCTACCCAATCTAATTTTCATATCATACCAAAGGAGTTCATGATTGACTATTTCACATGAATTATTGCAATTATGTTACGATAAAGGATTTGTTGTTACATTGTTGTATTCCCCGGTTTTCTACGTTTGAATGTAAGAAGATCTTGCGTTTAGATGTTTTCTCCTATAGTCTGTTAGAAGCTTGATGTTTACGACAGAACTTTGCATTTCTCTCATACAAGTCTTCCCCCCTATTCATACTTACTACAACTCACTGTCTGAATTTCATCTAAGACCTCACTTGCCCATGCATGCCCGGCCTAGTATCGGAGTTAGAACAACATTGTTTTGAGTTAACTTCCATTCGATCACCACTTTGTATAAAAAAATCGTGACATAAACTGATGGGTGTCGGGCTCTGCTCCTGCTGCAATCCAGGAATGACTTCTGATGCTAACATTTCTGGCGCCGTTGTCGGGGACGAAGTTGAAAATTTTCCTCGAGATTGAATGACATTGAGCCTCTGATTCTGAAGGTGCATTAGGTATCAGAACCTTTGAATATTGCTACTATGCACCTGACGACTCCATTGTGACGACTCCACTGTGGAAAACTTACCGTGTTAATTGTGGCTTTCAGAGGCAGACACACGCGGTCCCATCCACAACTGCCTCTAGCTACAGCTGAAACTGATCCGGAGGCGGTTCTCAGAAAAGGAAATGCCTCTGAAGGAGAAGATTTCGCCGCTGAATCAGGTAATCCACCATCTCCTTCTGTAGGAACTCCATTTTCTCATCCTCAGTTTCTTAGCAGACCTTTTTCTGAAGTTTCTCGTTTCCTGAATTTCAGGAGTGTTCCTGTTGAGTTCTCCCCCCCTGGTCTGGGATTAGAGGGAGAAACCCTTGTCACTCCCCTCTCCCCTGAAGCTGTACCTTGGCGTAGACCCAGGACCATAGAATATTTCCCCACTCCTAGCTTTACCACTCCTCATCTTGTTACTGTTTCCGCTTCTTCACAAAGAGAAGCATCTGCTGGCTTAAGCATGTTAGCCTTCTCCCTAAATCCCCTGTTGTTTCCCATTCCACTTAGGAGCTCAACCCCAGTATCCCCTTTTTGGGCTCATTCTCCTCCGTGTTCTTCTCCACATAATATCCCTATGGCAGGAGAAAATCCCCCTATGACTAGAATGGAGGCTATTATAGTTGTTACACATCAACATCACTCGCTCTGATAAGTGTCGCATGTTACTCACAAGTGTCGCAAGTGTCACATATTGCTCACAAGTGTCGCAAGTGTCAAGCAAAGCATACTGCCATGATGACGACACTAAAGGGACACTTAAAATGCCTCAAACACTTGATTTGAAGGAAGAGGGATGGTCAACTGAAGTCAAGTATATCTTTCCACCTGAAAGAAGCTTTCAAACTAAGGTTTTAGAAAAGAGCGCTCCCCTATATCTCCCTTAGGAGCGCTGGCACTCCCCTATAAGGTGCTAGGGAGCGTTATAACACCAAACAACCCCTCTGAAGGAGCGCTATAGATATTTAGAGCACTGGTGCCCCCCTAAAGCCTACTAGGGAGCACTATAGCGCTCTGATGGCCTTTTTTGGGGAGCCTGCCTATTCTGAGCAGCAGTTGATTTGTTGAGGAGAATAAGGGGAGGATCTTTCAATCTTAGAAGGCAGTTGCATTCGAATTCCTGGTTCAGCCATGGTCTTAGGAGAAGATCACTGGCTTAAGGAGGGAAATCCTCAACTTACCCTAAAGATACCTCAAGAGGTTAAGCCTCTCTAAACCTATATAAACATGCTCTATCATGGTGGAAAGGGGGGAATAATTGGAAGCATGAAAGATATGATCTCACAGGAAACATACAGTGAACTGGAGGGAAGTAATCAGTGAAGTTGCTGTCACCCAGATCGTGGATATTTTGAGAAAGGTTTAGACAAAGGGGACTTGATGAAGCTATCACATTCACATCTACGGTTGTAAGTTACTTCTGTCATTGTTCTCATCAATATGACACGCTTGGCCTGTTTCTTTCTAGTTTTTGTTTGATCTCACATAAACTTGTCTCTGATAGATAGATCTATTTTCAAGCTAATATCAATAGAGTAGGAAGTGGTTGTAATATCGTTTGTCTACAGGGCTCATCGAGGAGAGAAATATTGGAGCTCGACTCGGAGCGTGAAAGGAAAAATGCCGGTAAAAAGGTACCTCTTTTTCTTCTTCCTCTTCGCACATTAGTTTGTATAGATCTGAAAAGAAGTTAGTGTCCATGTTAAGCATCTTCTGTCTTAAGAGTTAAGAGTCTAGCTCTCAAGAGGAGATCTACCTGTCCGTAGGGAGATTTTCCTTCAACAGAAACTGGCGACTGCACTGGGGAACCTCGAATTGAAACTTTTTGGTTTTGATTTCTCCTCATAGACCTTGTCTTACCCCTTGATTGTTTTCAGACCTGGTTCACTCTTTTTGATTGATTTCATGAGCTGATTGACTCCCTACCCCATCACACTCAGCTGGATTGCCAAAATTAGATTGAAATTTTGGATTTTTTGACATTTTCATGAGATTTTTAAGCCTGGCGCCCCTATGGCTGTGTTAACAGAACTCCAACGCTCCCTGGATGTGTTAGACAGAGCACTATAATTCTTGGTACCCCTTACACCAGAGCGCCAACCCTCTTTTGGCAAAAAACCTCTCCAGAATTGCTTTTTTCAGGGTCCAGTTTCTGTGTTTCACTTGCTGAGCCTCTATGTGAGTCAATGCTTCTTCCCATTCAACTTTGACATCCTTCCTTATGAGGAACAAATACCTTGCTGTTTAGATTTTGTAGCCTTCTTCATTATTTTTGAGTTTTTCTGCTGTTGGGAGTTKGAAAACAATGCACTATTTTTCTCTCCTTTTTGACTGAGTGAGAAACTCTGGTGAAGGACATCAGAAGTCTACGAATCTCTTCATTTGGTTTTTGTTGAGGTCATTGTTCTTCAACATCTCTTTTTGTGTGAAATTCTTGATTTTCTTTGTTTTCTTTTCTTTTGCTTCTTGTTTTTGATCACAACAAGAGGGTGTATTGTTTGTACGAAACCTGCTTATGTTTGTCTGAGTTTCCTTGATCCAAAAGGATAATTGGCAGAAGAAGTGTTGTTTTGAATTAATCATTATTCACATACAAACAATAAAGAGACATCTTCATGATTGATTTGCATATTAGAAGACATTTCCCAAAAGTTTTAGCACCACATCGGATTTGATTGAAGACATTCCTTCTTAGTGTTTGTTAGTGAAAATAACTCTCTCTCTCTCCCTTAAATAGATATTCATCGAAAAGAAATGATTGCTTATCATCTTTGATGCATTTTTTGGGGATTGAGTCATCATTCCATTCGTTTCACTTCCATGCGCCCCTTTTGAGTAAAGAACAACTATAAAATGAACGCTGATTAAAAACTATCTAGAACATTTTATTTTCTAGGATCCTCCACCAACAGTACACTAGGATTAGTACTTTGGATTAGGCTGTTAGCATAACTCTCCAAAGTTTCCAAAAAAAACATTAGCATCCTGAGCTAGGGAGAGTCAAATCCAATTGTCGTATAAGTCTGCCTGGGATCCCCCTCTCACATAGGGGTTACGCACGAGGTCGCACTCGGGAAAGCTACAGAGATTATCCCTCCGTGGTTTGACTGATTGTAGTAGTCAGATCGTATTATGGGGATCGCTTAAAGGTATACCCACAATGTTGAGTGGAATCCTTTCAAGTTGATTTCAGGCTAGACACCCTGCCCGTACGTTCGGACTAGACTGTCAACTGTACCCACCCAGGGGATGACTATGAATTTTTAACCTTAGTGGCCATAATATTTAGGGTCTTACACAAGGTGACAGTGAAGGGAAGTCTCATTGTACCTGGAGCAGACATTGGTCAAACTCACTTGGGCTCCTTGGAGGGTAAATCCACAATTACTACGTGGAAGCTTGCACCAAGGTGAAAGTCCGTTAAGTAGGTCACCATTGTAATTGTTCCACCATATCCCCACCCCTTCTTGAATTGATCACGCGATGTTGGATTTCATCACCAACTAGTATGGTCATCGAGAGAAGGTTTTGTTTGCTTGGATGTGATTCCTAGATTCTATTAGCGTATGCTGCTTCTTTTCGGTAGTTGGCCATAGATTTTTTTTTCGTCGACTCTTTTTCGCCAACATCGACCCTCCACACCATTCGTGGAGGTTACAGGGACTTCCTCCAGAAAATATGGAAGAGAATACCCCTTTACCCCCTCATTCTATGGAGGAATCTCTTCAACAGAGCGAGGTTCACGACACTATAACCTCCCAAGAAGAAGTTCCCACTTCTTTAGAGAATTTTTGAATTGTTTCAGAGTCTCCGGAGGCTTTTCGCATTCCAGAGGGATATGAGAGACGTGTTCTCCAACTCAATTCAGCTGGTGAATTTGTCGTCATCAATCCTTCTGACGTTCCGACTGGGTCTCATTCAAACCCTCTAGTCGACGAACCCTTTTGGACCACAGACATTGTTCGAAGTCCACCGCGCATGGTGCGGGATATTTATGGAACAAGAATATGTGCCAATGCGCCTATCACCTACACTGTACCCTTAAACCATTTTACCGGTACTACTGTTTTTTCAGCTACACCGTCCGTTGATCCGAACACATCGTCTGTTGGTCCAAGGTCCACTTTTTCTCTCCAGACGACTCACTCTACAATGGTCCCTCACGTTCCGACTATTCCCGCCGGTAATGCGGTGGTTAGCCAAGTTGCAATTGGCACACCAATAACACCTAGACCTTCAACATCACTCCCTTTTGGGTACAGAGCACTGAATTCTTCCGCTGTCACTACTACCCAAGTTATGCATGGAAGTTCTATACCTATCCAACAACCCAGAGGGATCGGTCTTGGTGGCTTTAATCCGTTAAGCAACACCAGTCAGTTGTTTACGTCTGGTTCTCAAATTCCGGGAACTCCACCTCAAGCTGGGGGGAATCCTCCCACCGGAGGACAAATTCCATTTGGAGGGAAACCTCATGCTGGGGGGCAACCTCAATTCGGAGCCTATCATCAACCGTACAAACAAAATGTGTCTACCACACCCAATCTGTGGAATATCCCTTTTCTAGGAAACCCACAGTTCTCGGGGGGACACAATTCTCAAGCTCCACAACAACCTCTTCCCCCTCAAGGGACTCATCTATATCCTCCTTATGGACAAACGCCAAATTCGTCTTATAATCCTCAAAACCCATCCGGTTATCCCCCGCTCGCACATGTTTCTCGAACTCCCTCAAATCCTGTGTACCCTGGTCAACACCAACCCTATACAAGAGGACCCACTGGTTACAATTATCTGCCTAACCCAGTGTATGGTCCTACTGGTATTCCTATGCCACACTAGTATTACCCACAGGTTAACCGACAACTACCTTTCCTAGTGACTCTGGACCTCCCAGACTTGTCTCGGTTAACGAATGATCCTATTTTTCATTCTCCGGTTTGGCCAGCTATCCCAGCTAAACTTCTTTCTGATATTCCAAAATTCGACGGAAAGTCTGGAGAAGACCCAAACAACCACGTGATGACTTTTCATTTGTGGTGTTTGTCCAACCCCCTCATGGATGATTCTATACGTTTGCGTTTTTTCCAACGAACGCTTACAGGTTCTGCAACAAAGTGGTATATTGAACTACCACGTGCTTCTTTTCACGATTTCAACTTCCTTGCCATGTCCTTCCTCACACACTTCCAACTACCCATTCGATACGAGACGGGTACTGAACTATTGACCTCCCTTTGTCAGAAAACCTTCATACATATCTCTGATCATATTCATGAATGGAGATGATGACGAAGGTTAATCAAAGTGGTCATTCCTGACCAATTATTAGCAGAATGGTTCACCAAATCACTGTTACCCCAGATCGCTCGTGATGTTGCTATGGGTGGTGTAGTCATCGAGGAAGAAGATATTGCTCGAGCTCAGTACTTAGATTTGGTTTACTCACAATCTGGTACTCTGTATGATTTGATACCAAATGCTACCCGTGCCACTAATGATCCATCCAAACCATCGTCTACCTCGCACGCGGATGGAGTTATTGACTCCGTCAAAACCCAATCTACTTCCCAGTTGTCTGGAGCAACCCAATGGTCTGCTTCGATGTCTTCTCCCAGTTCAACTGCACCCTCTTCTACCTCCCCTCAACTCAGGTCTCTGAGGTGAATACGGTCCAATCGACCCCTTCACAACAACCTGGGGGCAAGAAGAAAGCAAGAAATAAACCAAAGAAAAACAACAACAATGAACAACCAAAAAATCAACCTCAAACCCCGGCTGCCGGAAAACAACCACAACGGAAACCAAAATTCCCATGTCTCATTTGTGGTGATGATCACTACACTCGAGACTGTCCACATCGTGATGAAGTGGCCAATATTTTTAAGGGAAATTCACAACCCGCTATGCTTACCCAGCCTTTCCCACAACAACAATCTTTGGTTGCTCAAACCCCCACTCCAGGGGGCAGTTCCAACCAATCCCATGATGAGGCCTCGACAGGTGCCCACATTTACATGTTTAACGAGATTAATCTGACCACTCGCACTATGACATATGACACACCGATTAAACCTGATAAGCCGAAGCCCACTAACGGTTCCTTACCGGACCCATTACCATCTTCCATTAGTCCTCCGTCTGCTAGCCCTCCGTCCGGGCCACTTCCGATTGAGAAACCTTCGTTTGAATCCATTTTACGCCCTCCTAAGAGGACTATCTGAAAATCTACCTTTAATCCTAGTTCATGGAATGCCCAAAACTACAACATTGTTGAAGATTTGGCTCAAGCACCGTGTGCTATGTTTGCTTTGGAAGTTCTACAACACTGTCCCAGCCAACGTAGAACACTCTTAGCTACCATCAGCGCTTTCGATCCTGAGTCATCTAATAACCTCACATTTAATTTGGATGATCATCAACATCGAATCTCCCACCAACTAGCTTTTCAGATCGATGTTGTTGTTCACAATCAACAAATCCACCGAACTATATTGGATGAGGGAGCCTCTACTTGTGTCATGTCTTTAGCTTGCTGGAAAGGCTTAAAATCACCTGCCCTTAACAATCCCCTATGATGTTACGCGCTTTCGATGGGCGAGGTTTTCATCCTCACAGACTTTTACAATCCTTAGCCGTTCAGTTGGGCGGAAAAACTATTATTGTTGATGTCGAGGTGGTCGATGCCCCCCTCGATTACAACCTACTACTCAGAAGAAGTTGGTTCTATGCTATGACTGTCGTCGCCTCGTCGGTGTTTCGATGTGTACAATTCCCCCATCAAGGAAAAATTGTCACTATCGATCAACTAGATTTATGTACACCCGACGCTCGTGCCCCTGTCACCAACAACATTCCTTTTTTGGGAGACCACCTGGTCACGTATGAAAGCGTTTGTGTTGTCTTATTGAAATATTCTAGACTTATGGGTACTTTCCCTACACCACTTCCACCCACCACACATCATATTTCCACCGTCAATATGATTTCGACTATGGCTTATCAATATTTGGAATCATCTGACCCTTGGATTGTACCTAGTCCTATGGAATTCAATGTGCTTGGTGACACCATGCCACTTGTCCTAGCCGAGGCCGCATATGTGGCTATTCAATCTGCCTCTCCCTCTCCGGATAACCCACATTTATTGGCACTTGATGCCTACTTGATGCCATCATGGTTGGATTCCCTATCGTCTGCAATCGATTACATTTCCCAAATTTTCCATTCTGACGAATCTATAATGGAAATGCTTAGTATTGATGACGTACCTTGGGATGATAACCATCATCGATCCTCTTTTCTTCCGCCTTTGGAAGAAATTCACAAATACATACACTCTGTCTTCCCTCTTGATGTTACCGATTCTCCGCAATCTCCCATCCTCACACAAGATACTCTTTCTGAGGGGAATATGGGTAATATCTCTCCTACAATCATTATCGATATTTCGATCAAAGAGGGAGTTGTCGAAAACATCAACCTTGGTGCTAATTGCAAACCCGAAGAAGTGGTCTCTTACACCGCTCTATTTAAATAATTCCACGATGTCTTCGCTTGGAGCTACGAGGAAATGCTAGGAATCGACCCCTCGATCGTCGTGCATGAAATCAAGAGATACCCAGGTGCAAAACCTGTTCAACAGAAACTCCGCCCAGTTCATCCCAAGAAAATCGCAGCTATAAAGGCAGAAGTTGAGAAACGTTTAAAATCTGGCTTTATCTATCCTGTCCCTTTGACAGAATGGGTCTCCAACCTTGTTCCGGTTGCCAAAACATAGGGGACCATCTGTGTCTGTGTTGACTATCGGGATCTCAATAAAGCTTGTCTAAAGGACAACTACCCTATTCCATTCATCGACCAAATCATTGATAATTGCGCTGGGAGCGTAATCTTCTCTTTCATGGATGGTTTCTCCAGGTATAACCAGATTGAAATTTTATCTGCTGATCAACATAAGACAACCTTTATCTGCCCATGGGGAACTTTCGCCTATCAAAAGCTATCTTTTGGTCTCAAAAATGCTGGTGCTACTTTCCAGCGGGCCATGTCGTACGCTTTCCACGATATCAAGCATATCGCAGAACCTTACCTCGACGACTTACCTACCCACTCATCCAATTGATCAGATCACATTGATCACTTAAGGGATATTTTTCTTCGATGTCGGTTTTACCGTATCCGTTTGAACCCACATAAGTGTATTTTTGCTGTCGAATCCGGTCGACTCCTTGGTTTTGTTGTCTCTAAAGACAAGATTAGGGTGGATCCCTTAAAGATTAAGGCTATTCTGGCCTTACCCCCACCTACTAATTTGACCCAACTCCAAAGTTTGCAAGGAAAAGCAAACTTCCTTCACCGTTTCATTTGTAACTACGCTGAGATAACTAAAGGATTCATGCGGTTGTTGCAGAAAAACACCCCTTTCATCTAGGATGACATTGCTCAACGATCATTTGATGCTCTCAAGCATGCCTTGACCCACACACCTTTGTTTCACCCTCCAGAGTATACAAAGGACTACATCCTTTACTTAGCTGCCTCCACTTCCACTATTTCAATGGTGTTAGTAATAGAGGACCCCAACGGTGAGGAACATGTGATCTATTACCTGAGCAAGACTCTATCTGGACCCAAACTCCGATATTCACATGTAGAGAAATTGGCTTTGGCAGCCGTCATCGCTGTCCAGATATTTCACCATTACATCTTACTACACACCACCACGGTGATTGCGAACTCAAACCCCATGTACCACATCTTGACATGTCAAGTGCTTGGGGGAAAATACTCTAAATGGATCGTCATCCTTCAGGAATTCGATCTTGAATTTATGAAGTCCAAAGCCAAAAAGTCCCTGGTGTTTGCAGAGCTTATCTGCGACCTCCCCCATGCTGATGAAGACATCGAACCTAGAGATTCTTTCCCTGAAGAAACTCTTTTCCTCATCAACACCTTTGATCCTTGGTATGGAGACATCCTCCTTTACCTCCAAACCCAACGTTTTCAGCCTAACACTTCCCATGAAGAGCGTCGACGTATTCGCCACCATTCTCGTCGTTATCTCATCGTCGACGACACCTTGTATCGCCGTGGTATTGATACTGTCCGTCGACGATGTTTGATTCATGCAGAGGCTAAACACGTTCTGAACGACTGTCACCTTGGAGCCTGTGGTGGTCACCTTTCTGGGATGGCTACAACCCAAAAAATTCTACGTGCCGACTATTTTTGGCCCTCGATTTTCAAAGATTGTATTGAGGCAGTAAAAAAATGCCCACCCTGCCAATTTTTTGACGCAGGAACGCCACCCGCAGGCACGTCCGCTCTCACAGGATCTTCTTCCTTCTCGCCCGAAGAACTCCAAGGTCCTTCTATTTCCCTATCGGGAAATATGCACCCACAAAAATCTTTCCCCGAGGTCTCCCCTTTACTACCGGGAGATCAACTAAATCTCGCTATCTTGTGAGTTCGTGACTCAAAACCTCCAACTCTTCCTTTCTAATCCTGTGATACCCGATCTGGCGATACAGGTATAGCCCCTTTCCTTGTTAGCGCCTTACCACATGCAACCGTGGGCTAGGCTTAAATGTTAGCGCCTCTCGCAACTCGTATCTTCGTGAGTTTGCAAGTCGAACTCTCATGCCTTCCCATTGCGATCCTCCGAGACGCGATAAGTCAACACTGAGTTGAATCCTTCCCCAACAGATTTCACTACTCGCAACCTCGCCACCTCGCAGGTTGAACCATCGAGCTTTCACCCTCCTATTCCACGAATCCCCGAGATGCGAGGATTCAACAGAATGATGATTCTCTCTCCAGGCAATGTGTGTCTACCCGTCGACCACGCGGTCCCACCTTATGATCTGCCACGCGCCCACATGAACCTTTCTCTCGGCACTTCGCGACTCGCGAATCCTAACACCAATACTTCGGGACTTCTCGCGGTGAGATCCCGATGACGTGGTGCCACCTGTACTCCACTCGTCGATCTCTACTATGGCCCACACTATCCTCCAGCTGTCGGGATATCGCTTCTCGCACTCTTGTGATCCCCGTGCCCAAATCCCCGAGTCTTTTCTCGCGAGTTCTGATACGCGATCCCACGTGCGGATCCAACGATTCTCCCCTGATCTAGATCCAACGACTATTATTCTTCTCGCCCCTCGCGTCTTCACGACTCGGGACACCCAACGCTTGGGCCTTTACCCTGCGAACTTCCGAGTTCGCGAGATCTCTCGATCTCTGCCACCTGTCCTCCTCAGATGGACGACTCCTGTCCTCTCACCACTTCGCCGCTTCGTGACTTGGAGTACCCAATACTTGGGTCTTCAACCTGCGAACTCCCGAGTTTGTGAGATCACCGATCTCTGCCACCTATCCTCCTCAGAATGAGGACTCCTGTCCTCTCGCCACTTCGCCGCTTCGCCGCTTCGTGACTTGGAGTACCCAATACTTGGGTTTTCAACCTGCGAACTCCCGAGTTCGCAAGATCATCGATATCTGCCACCTGTCCTCCTCAGATGGAAGACTCCTATCCTCTCGCCACTTTGCTGCTTCGTGACTTGGAGTACCCAATACTTGGGTTTTTAGCCTACGAACTCTCGAGTTCGCGAGACCATCGATCTCTGCCACCTGTCCTCCTCAGATGGATGGCTCCTCTTGAGCTCCTCCTGGACGCTTAAAGCCAACGATCCAGAATATGTCGGTCTATCCGACGACCGTTGTTTCTCCTTCCCGAGCTCCTTCGTGCCTTCTTCCCAGTCTTGGAAGAATTCGAGTCATCAAAGGCTCTGACCTTGGCCTTCCTTTCTCTTGCGCGAACTCCTCAACCCTGAGTTCCGCTAATGCACGTAAAAGCGTTGTTCCTTCTAAGCTTGTTCTTCTCGAACCCTTTAAGGATTTCAACATCTGCTCTCCTGCAAAGTCTTCTTATGCACACAACGTGCTATCTCTTCTGAGCTTCCAGAACCACTCAGACCCCTTGGGGGATTTTGTCCTTCTTCTCCCTTAGATGGAGAATACTTAGATGCCCTTCTGGCTATCCTGCTCAAGCAACCTCTTGCTGAGTCTCTTTGGTTGTTCATCAACCCAGTGACGATCCTTCCTTGGACTCTTCCTTTGATTCAAAAAACTCAAAGGGTTCTCTCCTTTTTCATGCCTGCCTGCACACTGACTCGACGCCCTCCTGGCGGAGTATCTCCTCCACAAAACGTTCAGTAGTTCTGGGTTCCTTCTGTGCACCCTTTGCACCTGCTCAATGCCCACTTGGCAGAGCTCTTACAGAATCCTCAGTGATTCTGTCTCTTTTGAACTCTCAGCAGAGTTCCTTCCTTTGTGCACTCCTGTACACACACTCAAGGCCCACTTGGCAGAGCTCTCACATAACCCACAACAAAGTTCCGTCTTCAACTGTGTTTTAGCTAGACAGCCTTACCTCCTGAGGTATTCAACAACCTCACAGGTATTTCTTCTCCTGAGTTGTTGATTTCAACCTTGTGCCTCAACACGCCTTTGTCTGACTCCGCAGAGTTCAGAAATGCATCCTCTGTGCATGGACCTCAGAACCCTCAACGTTCTGTCACACCCTCCTGGTATGAAGCCTCAAATACCTTCAACCCTGAAATCAAACACACTCCTGCAGAATGCTTCAACAATCATACATTCACAACATGCATAGGGAACACACACAAACATCCATATACAAAGAATATGCTGGAAAAACTGCTCTGTTTATATTAACAAATGGAAAATGCCTGAAGTTACAATGGTGTTCCTAAGCTCTCTCTAGCTCCTCAACGCTCTACCATTCTAGCCTTACTCCTCTTCTACTCTTCTACTCAAAATGAGATATCAAATCTCTTTTACCTGAGGGGCTCATCGAGCGCTTCCCTCCAGGTCTACCTACCCTATTCAATTACATTCAATGGCTGTCTAGTCTAACATCTGGATCTAGATCTCAACCGATCTAGCATTAAAGATGATCCTATCTACAACCTGCACAAAGGCATGACTTCCATGGCTCAACAACCTAAGCATTTAATTACATTGAATTTCAAATTTCAAATGAGGCTGCGCCTCTCTTAAATGCGCGATTTTGAATTCGCTGGCGTGGCTGGCTAGCTGGCTGCTGATATGGAGAGATGCTACTGCATCAATTTTTAACAACAAGGCACGCACCCACCCTACTACGCTACACCCCATTATCACCATCGGCCCCTTCGCTAAGTGGGGTATCGATTTTATGCAATGTAAGCCTACCTCAGCCGAGGGGCACAGTTATATAATCGTCGCCGTCGACTACTTTACAAAATGGGCTGAGGCTATGCCTACCTTTCTGAACGATGGTCGTACCGCAACTCTTTTTGTTTTTAACCACATCATAACTCATTTTGGTGTACCACGCGCCATTGTCACCAACCATGGTGCACACTTTAAGAACCAGATGATGAGTGAATTCCATGCCAAGTTGGGTTTTCGCCATGAAAACTCATCCCCATACTATCCTCAGGCCAACGAACAAGTTGAGGCCATCAACAAGGTCCTCAAAACCATGATTCAACGCATGGTAGGGGAAAATAAGACATCCTGGCATCTACAACT
>SNQJ01S0005352.1:166184-223720 GCA_010110895.2 Picea sitchensis | reverse complement strand
TCTTTAAAGAGAAAAGAAGGAGAGTCTGTCTCTGACTTCTCCAAGAGATTCAATAAAATGTACAATAAAATCCCTGCTGAGATAAAACCCTCCGAAGCCTTTGCAAAGATCATTTATGCTAGCGCCTTTGATCCCGATTTCTGTCTCATGTTGAGGGAAAGAAGAGCCACTACTCTGGCCCACATGTAGGATGCAACCGTGGAGGTAGAATCTAACATATTGGCTGTTGACCAACTCAGGAACATTGCTGATAGAAACACATCCAGGCAGAGGCCTGAAGCTTCCCCATACAGTTCCTCCCCCCTACCCCTTCAGACAGATGAGGCAACTAGAGTGCTAAAATCACTTTCTGCCAGGATGGAAAGGTGGGAATTAGAAGGGAAGCCCATCTACAAAAGTCCCCAAAATACAGATAGCAGGGGATTCAGGAGGCCTAATAACAATGTGCCACAACATTTCCCAAGGGAACATAAGAGAAGAGATAGAGATGATCAGAGGATTCAAACCCCTCTCCAGAACAATCTAGTTTCTCATGAGGAAGGGGAGGATCTGGATGAACTCGACCCTGAGATCCACTGCATCGAGGACACTTCCCTGTTTCCTCATTTGACTCAATCTACATATGAAGAATCCCTTATCAACACTCAAATCAATGAGTTGAGTAGAGGGGAAAAATCCAACAACACTCCTAACATATATAATCTCAGGTCAAGAAAGAAAGAAGGGAATTTTGATAGCTAGGAGCAGTCCCTCATAGAAGAAAGACCTACTAAGGCTGCAACAACCACTACTAAAAAAAGAAAACTCAGAATGCTTCGCCAGCAACCAAGGAACCTATCTCTGAGGTAAGGGAAGCTCCTAAGACTATTCCCTCCTTCTATTTTGAGCATGAGATTCAGAAGATTAGAATCCCTGTACCCCTATCCGAACTAGTTAAAAATGAAGATTTCAAAAGGTCCCTCTCCAAGATGCTACAATATGATCCCCCCCAAGCTTCCACTGACTCAATAAATCTCCAAGATGAAAAGCCAATAGTTGTCCTAGGGCCCATGGTAGAAGATAGAGATGATTTATCCCCCCCTTTATACACATCCTTGAACATACATGATAAAGTGCTGCATAACTGCCTCATGGATTCAGGGGCTTCCCATAACCTTATGCCCAAAATAGTAATGGAAGAATTGGGACTGGAGGTGACAAAAACTTATCATGATTTGTACTTTTTCGATTCAAGGAGAGTGCAGTGTCTGGGAGTCATCAAATACCTGGTGGTTTCTTTGTTTCAGCTGCCCATGAAGAGTGTGGTCATGGATATTGTGGTAGCTGATGTCCACCCCAAATTTGGCATGTTGTTGTCGAGATATTGGATTAAAAATCTTGGAGGAACGTTACAGATGGATCTCACGTATGCCACCATTCCAGTCCTTAGAGGGGAACAAAGGAGGTTATATAGGGAAGCTCAGTTGGCCTACATTGTTAGTGACGAAGCAAACCCCACCAACCATCCTATCTTCGCACTTGACACTGATCTGGGGTCTAGTTTATTGCAGCTCACTGATGCTCCTAAAGATCCTTTCCAAGTTAGAAAGCAACCCAGTCTTAATTATCTGATTCCCCCTCCAACCATCTCTATCTGGAAGATGTTTTTCGACGGAGCTTCTTCTAGCGAAGGCATTGGTGCCAGAATAGTTTACATATCACCTTCTCAAGAGACCATATCCCTGTCATACAAGCTGGAATTTGAAACCACCAACAATGTGGCAGAGTATGAAGCTCTTGTTCTGGGTATGAGGGCTGCAAAAGAAATGGGAATTAAAGAGATAACAATATTTGGAGATGCTGAGTTGATTATCCAGCAAGTAAAAAATGCTTATCGTGCTAATAATCCCCGTCTCAGAAATTACAGAAATGAGGTATGGGACTTGATTGATAATTTCTTCTTGTCTTTTAACATTTCTTTCATTCCGAGGGGGGAAAATACTTCAACCGATTCTACAAYTGTCTCAGATAGTTTGCTCAAAGTTCCTCTGCCACCTATGGTCAAGTATGATGTTGAAATAAAATATAGGCCCTCTGTGCCGGACAATGTCAAGCATTGGAAGGTACTCAAAGATGATCTGGAAATCGAAAAATTTCTCCAATCTGTTGATGAATTTTCTGCGTTGCACATCGATCAGGATCCTGACCTGGAAGGTGACCCTCACCCGAAGGTGTTTTTAAATGAAATTTCTAATCACTAGATTATTCAGCTGCCTAGCAACCACATTCCGAGGGGACTAGTCCCTTTAGAAAGACTGTTCGACGGAAATGATGTGGCAGTAAAGGGTAGTGTTTCAAATGAAGACGCTGATACAACTGAATGAAACATTGGCACACTACAGGAGCCCAAGTTTATCAAGTTATCAAGCAACCTGACCAATGAACATAGGGCATAATATACTGAGTTATTAAAGGAATTCGCTGACGTGTTTGCATGGACCTATGAAGACCTCAAAACTTATGACACATCTGTCATTGAGCACAAGATCCCACTGAACGAAGAGGCTAGGCCATTCAGACAGAAGATGAGATAGATAAATCCCATGTTGTTGCCCATCATGGAGAGAGAAGTGAAGAAGTTGTTAGATGCCCAAATCATTGTCCCCTTGAGATATTCTAAATGGGTGGCCAATTTGGTCCCGGTGAGGAAGAAAAGTGGATAAATCAGGTTTTGTGTTGATTTTAGGAACCTGAACAGGAGCTGAAAGAAGGACAATTATCCCCTGCCCAACATGGAACACATATTGTAGAGGGTAACTGGTGCATCTAGGATTTCCATGATCGACGAATTTTCTGGTTATAATTAGATATCAGTCATGCATGAGGATAGAGAAAAAACGACCTTCACCACTCCTTGGGGCACATTCATGTATGACAAAATGCCTTTTGGGTTGATGAATGTAGGAGCAACATTTTAGAAAGCCATGGACATAGCCTTCATCGGGGAGAAAGATCAGTTTGTGGTAATCTATCTGGATGACATCACAGTCTTCTCGAGGTCAGATAAAGAACACTGCTGTCACCTGAGGAAAGTTTTCTTGAAGTGTCGAAGGTTTGGCATTTCCCTAAATCCCAAGAAATATTTGTTTTCTATGAAGGAAGGGAAGATATTAGTCCATATAGTATCAACAAAGGGAGTGAGGATCGATCCTAGTAGGGTAGAGGCAATTCAAACCATGTCACTTCCTAGATCTAAGAAGGAAGCTCAAGCCTTTTTGGGGAAGATTAATTTCCTGAGGAGATTCGTCTCAAATTTTGCTGAGTTGGTGAAACACATCACAACCATGCTCAGGAAGGGAAATGAAGTGAAATGGACCGCTGAACCCAGGTAATAGTTTATCCAAATAAAAATGGCATTGACTGAGGCACCTGTGATGATCAGTCTTGACTATTCCAAAGAGTTCCTAATTTTCTCTTTTTTTTTTCTTTTGATACAGTAGCAACGATCTTGTTGCAGGGAAATGAGGAAGGGTGAGAGAAACCCATTGCCTTCTTCAGAAAGGCATTAAGAGATGCAGAGATTAGGTATGAAATCATGGAGAAACATGCCTATGCCTTAGTGAAAGATCTCAAAGATTTCAGAGTCTATGTCCTGCACTCAAAAGTGACCACATACGTTCCTTCAACCTCTGTGAAGGACATCCTTGTACAACCCGACATAGATGGGAGGAGGAGTAAGTGGATAGCCAAGATCCTGGAGTTTGACTTGGAGATAAGGCCTACCAAATTGATTAAAGGTCAAGGTTTAGCCAAGCTGTTGGCTGAAGCAAATTGCAGAGCCTTGGGGGTAGATTTCATCAATGTAGGTTCATAAAATCAACAGAATCAACTGTCTGATGTAGATCCTCAAACAGAACCTCTGTTGGCCCGATGTCCTTGGTATAAGGATGTCATACATTTTCTGCAGGAATTGCGGCCTCCAGATGGCCTGCAAAGAAACAAGGCAAGAGTTCTGAAGCTCAAAGCAGTCAGGTACTGCCTTGTCGATCAAATTTTATACTGGAAAGACCCCCTGGGGGTGCTTTTAAAATGCATGAACCCACAAGAGGACGACAAAATCATGGTTGAATTTCATAGCGGCCTATGCGGAGGGCACCATTTCTGGAAGACCACAACTCACAAAATTCTCAGGGCTGGGTACTACTGGCCCACCTTGTTCACTGATGTCTGTAGAGAAGTTAGAGCCTGCATCCCATGCCAAAGTTTTTCAGGAAAGAAACAGCTCAAATCTCTTCCTTTAAAGCATGTAGTTGTTTCAGGACCTTTCCAACAATGGGGCCTAGATTTTATTGGAGAAATCCACCCTGCTTCCAGTGGGAAGCATAGATGGATCCTGATTGCTACAGATTTCTTTACTAAGTGGATCGAAGCTATCCCCACTAGAAGTGCTTCCCACAAGGTAATTATTGGATTCCTGGAAGACTTCATCACAAGATTTGGCTGCCCAAGAAAGATTGTTACTGATAATGCAAACTCATTCAAGGCTGAGCCGTTAGCCAAGTTCTGTGAGAAATTTGGGATCAAACTGATTCACTCCACCCCATACTATCCCCAGGGCAATGGTTTAGCAGAGTCCTCCAACAAAATCCTGATAAGGATCATCAAAAGACTATTGGAGGACAACAAAAGGGTCTGGGATTCAAAGTTGAAATTCGCTCTATGGGCCGATCGAGTGACCACAAAGAGATCTATAGGTATCTCCCCTTTCCAATTAGTTTATGGAGCAGAAGCTGTTTTCCCTTCTCAGCTAGCCATTCCTCTAGCAAAGTTCTTCCAGGATCATCAAGAAGATCCTGATGACATGATCAGAAGAGTTCATCAACTGGTGGAGGTCCAGCAGGCCAGAGAGCAGGTAATGGACAAAAATCAGAACCATCAGCAGAAGGTCAAACCGGCTTTTGACAGGAAAGTCAAGAAGAAAGAGTTTGAGATCGGGGATTTGGTGCTTAAGTGGGATGCACCCATGCAAGATAGGGGAAAACACGACAAGTTTAACTCCCTATGGATCGGGCCTTTCAAAATCTCTGAGGTGTTCTCAAAAAACACGTACAGGTTGCAGGATTTGGAGGGTGAAGAGGTTTTCAGCAGCCCAGTAAATGGGCATTTTCTGAAGAAATGTTTTGTTTGAGCCTTAAACGACTCCTTTGTTTGTAAATATTGTCCTTTTGGTTCTTTGTTCATTTTCTTTCTTATTATTTTCGGCTCAGTAAATGACTCCATAGCCCAATAGCAAGGCATTGAAGCTGCAAATGAGTTCTTAGAGCATCACAGGGATGAATCTATCCCCCATGGAGCCTAATGTTAACAACAATTTTTTTCATTGGGCACAAAAGTACCCAGGTCTGCAGGTTGCACGAGAAGCGGCCAAGCGCAACACAGAAGAATCTCTTTTCAGGGTACAATTCAAGTGAGCGGGCGAAGTTTGTTATCAAGCGACCGAGACCCATCTATAAAGTTGAGTGATGGTCACCGGGATATCGGGGCTACCAAGTTACCCAAGGTGTAGCGTCAAAGAAAGTACCTATATTTCAAGACAAAATCTGGGTCGTCCGACCTAGTGATGCATGGCGCAAGATCTAGTGACGTTGGCATATCGACATTTGGGAGTTCGAAGGGTAAAAGTCCCTCGTCATCTCACGTCTCGAAACCCTGAACCCCAAAGCACTGAAATCACCCAGAATCGGGCCCATGGTTTTGGGCGCTTGGTCACAAGGGAGCAGGCCTGGAGGAGGGGCGCTAAGGTTTTTCATTTGGCAAGATGGGTCCCAAAGAGCTGAGGGTGATCTTAGCCATTCATCTCGAAGGGACACGTGGTGTGCAATTAGGCTCTCTGCCTTTTCTCCCATCGCGACTTTGAAGCGCAAGAAGCAGCTCTTTCATATCCCCGAGACGTGAAACGCCGAAGACGTCCTGGACCCGGGCCCAAAGTATTTCCAAATTAATTCAGGACCGTCAGATCAGAGAGGGGCGCATGGCACCCATTGGGCCCTCTCAGAATTTCTCCCATTGCAACTTCGAAGAGAAAGGATCTACTCCTTCCTATCCATGAACCCCAAACGACGAAAGCACCTTTGAAGATAGGCACAAGGTCATAGCCCGAAGTCACTTGGAGGCGATATTAAGAGTTGCGCAAAGGGCTGAAACGCCGGGTATAGCTGCAGAAGGGATCACCGTGTTCTCCAGGTGCCATTTCAACTTGATCTCAACCTTGATACCTGATCGAAGTAAATGAAGAAGAGAGAGGGTGGTTGAAACCTCACCTCACTTGTTAATTGCAAGGTATGGATGTCCCGACGGGAAGTCTTCCCGAGATAGTCCTCCGTACTGTTTCTTTCCACAGAAACCATGCCGAGTCCTCGAATCACCAGGGAATCCTTCCACTCTAATTCATCACTTAAGGGGATCAACTACCCCCTGGCGTGATCCATGCAGAATTAAGGTGGCGTATGACAGAGGAGTGCAGGCTAGATTTGATTGAAGAGGCGCTTCATCCTGAAAATATGGGAGGTCTCTGTTGGGAAAATGTTTAGGAGTATATATACTTAGTTTTGATATTTTTTAGAGGGATCGATGGTAGAGAAAAGCTCCCGATTGTAAAGTTTTAACAGACACTCTAGTTCTCTGGTTATGCATCTATATGTAAGATTTCTTATTTAATGACAGACAATTTTCCTACCCAATATAATTTTCATTTCATACCGAAGGAGTTCATGATAGATTGATTCACATGAATTATTGCAATTACGTTACGATAAAGGATTTGTTGTTACATTGTTGTATTCCCCGATTTTCTGCATTTGAATGTAAGAAGAGCTTGCGTTTAGATGTTTTCTCCTACAGTCTGTTAGAAGCCTGATGTTTATGACAGACCTTTGCATTTCTCTCATACAATTCTTCCCCCCTATTCACCCTTACTACAACTCACTGTCTGAAGTTCATCTAAGACCTCACTTGCCCATGCATGCCCGACCTAGTTTCGGAGTTAGAACAACATTGTTTTGAGTTAACTTCCATTCGATCACCCCTTTGTATAAACAAATCGTGACATAAATTGATGGGTGTCGGGCTCTGCTCCTGCTGCAATCCAGGAGTGATTTCTGACGCTAACAGTTGGCAGTCATAAGTCCAAAAAAACCTAAAAATTCTAGCCTAGCCTAGCCGTTAGGTTTTCTAGCCTAGTTAACAAGGGTTTGTGAAGAATCTAAAATTATGATGAACATAACTATGATGGAAGGTAAGCTTGATGAATCAAGCAACTTCAAGTTCCTGGGAGACAAGACTTCAGAGGAAGAATTATTGTGGGTGATACAAAATGTGACACTGTGACTACTTTCTTCATGAAGATGTCATAGGAAAAAAATCAACCAGGTGCCATTGGAGAAATCATATCAACACCCTCATGTATGCACTTGTATATATATTATTTGTATCATTGTCATGAGTGTAATTGCAGGAGGAAGGAACATTTTTCTGAAGTCATGGATCCAGAGGGATCTAAGTGCATTCAGAGGAACAACACACTAGAAGTGAATACTCCAGGTTTGATTGTTGTAATTTTCATTCCTCTAACCTATATTTCTAAAGTTTGCTACGTTACAAGTAGGTGTTATAGCTGTGACAATAATCCTTAAATTGTTTTGATTCTAGAAATGTACTCATTATTCTCCTTTAGGAGATATTCTTATTTTGGTTCCTCTTGTTTTCTTGTTCTAGATACGTTATAAACAAAGGAAGATGTTTATCCTTTAGAGGGAGTCAAAACTATTTGAGAAAGAGGAAGTATAGAACCATCATTGAGGAAACCAATGCAATAATGCATGATCATAATCTTTCAATAATGCATGATCAAAATTTTTCTATGATTCTATGGGCAAAAGCATGCATGACACAATATATTTTTAGAACAAGAGTATTCACCATACTTTGAAAAACATAACTCCCGAAGAAACATTCATCAAAGTGAAGCCTGAGATTGAACACTTCAGGATATTTGGGTGCCTAATGTATTTTCATGTACCCAAAAAGAATTCCAAGCTAGACCCTTCAGGGAGAAAGGATACATTTATGGGATAATAGTGAATCTATGAATACATTCCAGATCTTCATCCATGGTCAGGGACACATTGAGAGAAGCATAGATGTTTCCCTTGAAGAGAATGTACTTAGCCAATTCATATTGATATCCAGAAGCCGAGTTGTTGGATACAAGCAAGATTTGACTTCTAATTTTGAGATAAAGGATCTGGGTATGATGCACTAAATCTTGGGTCAAGAAGTATGACAGAGGACCATTGAGACTTTTCCTGAGTCAAGGGAAATATACAGTGAGGATATTAAATTTTTTTAGTATGACTAAATGAAAATCCATTCCTACATCGATGATGATGAATTTGAAATGATGATGATTCAGATGAGATCGTTCCACAACTGATTGGATCATTGATGTATCTGGTTAAACCCATAATCGATATATGCTATGCAGAGAATGTACTTAGCCAATTCATGAGTCAGCCAAAATAGACTCACTGGACAACAACGAAACATGTATTGAGATATCTACGAGGAACTATTAGATATGGCCTGAGATATGTCTCCAGTGTAGACTTGAGTTTGCAGGGATATGCATAATAGACAGAACGTACAGTGTACCGGAAGAGCACATCTGGTTGTTGTTTTACCCTAAAGTTTTCCATTGTTTCCTGGTGCAACATGAAACAAAGCTCTATGGCCTTGAGTACCACAGAAGAAAAGTATATAGCATTGAGTGTGCAAAGCAGTGTGGCTTCACAAGCTTATGAAAAGATTTACTTGTTCATGAGATGGATTCTATGATTATAACTAGAGCTATGTGAAGCTCATTGAGAACCCTGTGTTTCATGATAGATCGAAACATGTTGAGATAAAATATCATTCTTCAGAGACATGATGCCGAGGAAAGTAATACACGTGCAATACCTTCCTACACATGAGAATATTGTAGACATCTTCACCAAACTGGATTGGTGAAGAATACCTCTCTAGATGAGAGGGAGTGTTGATGAGTACAAGAAAGACAAAGTTTGAGTACTTCCGTGTGAGACTTGGCCTGATGGAGAATGCATCCCTAGCTGAGAGGGAGTGTTGATGATTACAACTACGTGAGACATCCTCCCGAACATAGACCCGAGAAAGAGCCGCAAAGTTGGGTGTGTGGTTCCTATCTAAGATAGAACTGGAACGTTGTGCTGGCTTCCTCTATGCAACAAGTTGAGATGATACTCCAGATGATTCTCCTGTGTAACACACTGAGAAAGAAGATCTGCTGAGTGGGACGTACCTGTGGCTGAGCACAGGTGAACGCATGAAATACATTCTGAGACATAAATGAAATGATGTATTAGCCTCCTTTGAGAAAAGAGTTGATATGATGAACTCCAGATGACCTTCCAGTGTAACACGGTGAGAAAGAATATCTGTTGAGTTGGACATGCCTGTGGATGAGCACAGGTGAACATGATACTAGTGGATGATCACTAGTGAGTGTGTTTCTCCCATGAGACGCAGTGAGATAGAGAGACATCCTTGTGGCCGAGCAAAGACAGATTTGCCCCTAGTGGATGAGAACTAGTGGGTGTATAATATCCCTTGCTATATTGTTCAAGATTCAAACTTACCTGTAACCCTAATTGTTATGTAAAGGGTACAAGTCGACCCCACCTTAATGTAAAAGATAATTAATATGGTAATTATTAATTATATTATAAGTTATTGAGGTCAGCCTTTTTGTGCCAATAAAAACTTCTGTTGATAGTTTCAGTCTAATATAAATAAAGGTAAATTCCCCATTGAAGAATCATAACACAAGTGTGAGTTTGAAAATTTCAGCAAACACTTGTTCTTGGGAAAAGTGCACACCTCTCTTGGGCGCTAGGTTTCTATGGTTTGTAAGAACCCTCTTTTGTGCTAGGTATTTATGGTGGTGGAGGTATTTCTCTTGAAGAATATAACAAAGTATTGGTTTGGTTTTCTTCCCTTGTTGAGAAGAGTTTCCCATGATACTTCTTGTGTACTTGTGCATGGTGTTTCTACTTGTGATCTTGGCTGCTGCAACAAATTGTTTATGGTTTAAGTAAAATGATAAAATGGAATGAACTTCATGCTTAATCCTAGATTATTGGAAAATAAACATGGAATCAGAGCATAGGTCTGAAGAACCCATTTCACAAGCAATTTTCAATCATCTTCTCTCTCCTGCAAAACTGTAGGACCCTCATAGGGTTTCCAAAATTTTTGTTCTGAGAGGTTTCAACACTTAGCACTTGGATTTTGGGGCTAAAATGAGGATAGGATTTTATGACCTCCTTCATCGCACCTCCAACAAGCTTCATATTTCATTTTCGATCATTTTGACTTTTTGACCCTAGGGTTTATAGGGTTTCGCTAATTTCTTCAGAAATTTCAAAATTAGGGTTTTTGCAACTCATTGAAGGAGCTCTCTAGCTCACCAGTGTTGTCCTATATTTAAAAGGCTTATTTTTGGTAGTCATAAGTCCAACAAAACCTAAAAGTGCTAGCCTAGSCTAGCCGTTAGGTTTTCTAGCCCAGTTGACAAGGGTTTGTGAAGAATCTAAAATTATGATGAACATAACTATGATGGAAGATAAGCTTGATGAATCAAGCAACTTCATGTTCTTGGAAGACAAGAMTTCAGAGGAAGACTTATTGTGGGTGATAAAAAAGGGTGACACCGTGACTACTTTCTTCATGACGATTTCAGAGGACATAAATCAGCTAGGTGCCATTGGAGAAATCATATCAACACCCTCATGTATGCACTTGTATATATATATTATTTGTATCATTGTCATGAGTGTAATTGCAGGAGGAAGGAACCTTTTGCTGAAGTCATGGATCTAGAGGGATCTCAGTGCATTCAGAGGAACAACACACTGGAAGTGAAGAATCTAGGTTTGATTGTTGTAATTGTCATTCCTCTAACCCATATTTCTAAAGCTTTCTACATTACAAGTAGGTGTTATAGTTGTGACAACAATCCTTAAATTGTTTTGATTCTAGAGATGTAATAATTATTCTTCTTTAGGATATATTCTTGTTTTGGTTCCTCTTGTTTTCTTGTTCCAGATATGTTAACAACAAAGGAAGATGTTTATCCTTCAGAGGGTGTCACTTGACTCAGAGGGAATCAAAACTATTTGAGAAAGAGGAAGAATAGAACCATCATTGAGGCAACCAATGCAATAATGCATGATCATAATCTTTCTACGATTCTATGGGTAGAAGCATGCATGCCACGATATATGTTTAGAACAACAGTATTCAATAGACTTTGAAAAACATAACTCCCGAAGAATCCTGCACCGAAGAGAAGACCGAGATTGAACATTTCAGGATATTTGGGTGCCCAATGTAGTTTCATGTACCCAAAGAGAAGTCCATGCTAGATCCTTCAGGGAGAAAGGATACATTTATGGGATAACAATGAATCTTCAAAGACATTCCAGATCTACATCCCTGGTCAGGGACATATTGAGACAAGCAAAGATGTTGTCCTTGAAGAAGAGATAACTCTTCAAAGATCCAGAGAATATCAGATGGAGATTAATAGTGAGAAAATACCTTATCCCCCTTCAATAGTTCATAGGGAGACATACATTATTCCAGCTGATCTAGTTGCTCCAGTTGATATGTCCAGAGATATTGCAGTAGGGCATAAACGGTCTGCCTAGGCTCACTCCGCAGGAGGCAAAGAAACATACAAGCCTCTCAAGGCACATCCTGAGAAAGAAAAGATATTTTTTGAGCTACTCTTTAGCCATGAGCCACATCATTGGTTTTGAGCCTTATTTTCATAGAGAAGTGACAAGTGAACAAGTATGGAAAGATGCCATAACATAAGAATACCAATAATAACTAAAAAATGATGTATGAAACATTGTTCCGAGACCAGTAGGGAAGTCTATGGTGACTTCCAAGTGGATTTATAAAATCAAGCATGCAACTGATGGAAGTGTCGAGAAATACAAACCGAGATCTGTGGCCAGAGGATTCCCTCAAACAAAGGGAGTTTTCTATGATGAGACACTTGATCCAGAAGCCGAGTTGTTGGATACAAACAATATTTGACTTCTGATTTTGAGATAAAAGATCTAGGTATGATGCACTAATTCTTGGGACACAAAGTATGACAGAGGGAGAATTTTTCCGAGTCAAGGAAAATATACAGTGAGGATATTAAAGAAGTTTAGTATGACTAAATGCATATCCATGCCTACACCGATGATGATGAATTTGAAATGATGATGATTCAAACAAGATCATTCCACAACTGATTGGATCATTGATGTATCTGGTTAAACCCTGACTCGATATATGCTATGTAGAGAATGTACTTAGCCAATTAATGAGTCAGCCGAAACAAACTCACTAGAAAACAATGAAACATGTATTGATATATCTATGAGGCACAATTAGATATGGCATTAGATATGTCTCCAATGTAGACTTTAGTTTGAAGGGATATGCAGAATTGACGGAAAGTACAATCGACCAGAAGAGCACATCTGGTTGTTGTTTTACCGTGAAGTTTTCCATGGTTTCCTGGTGCAACAGGAAACAAATATCTGTGGCCTTGAGTACCATAGAAGAAGAGTATATAGCATTGAGTGTGTAAAGAAGTGTGGCTTCACAAGCTTCTGCCAAGATTTACTCGTTCATGAGATGGATTCTATGATTATAACTAGAGCTGTGTGAATCTCTTTGAGAACCCTGTGTTTCATGATAGATCGAAACACGTTGAGATAAAATATCATTTTTCAGAGACATGATGCAGAGGAAAGCAGTACACGTGCAATACCTTCCTACACATGAACAGATTGTAGACATCTTCACCAAATTGGCTTGGTGAAGAATACCTATCTAGCTGAGAGGGAGTGTTGATGACTACAACCAAGACAAAGTTCGAGTACTTCCATGAGAGACTTGGCCTGATGGAGAATGCCTCCCTAGTTGAGAGGGAGTGTTGATGATTACAACTATGTGAGACATCCTCCAGGACACAGACCCGAGAAAGATCCCTTGATTTGGGTGTGTGGTTCCTATATGAGACATAACTGAAATGTTGTGATGGCTTCCTCTATGCAGAGAGTTGAGATGATACTCCAGATGATTCTCCTGTGTAATGTAGTGAGAAAGAAGATCCATTGAGTGGGACATGCCTGTGGTTGAGAAAAGGTGAACGTGTGAAATCCCATGAGTTGGGTGCATCGTTCTGAGAAAAAAATTAAATGATGTATTAGCCTCATCTGAGCAGAGAGTTGAGATGATGAACTCCAGATGACCCTCTTGTGTAGCGCAATGAGAAAGAATATCTGCTGAGTTGGACGTGCTCGTGGATGAGCACATGTGAACGTGATCTTAATGGTTGACCACTAGTGAGTGTGGTTTTCCTGTGAAACACAGTGAGATAGAGAGACATCCCTGTGGCTGAGCACAGATGGATGTGCCCCTATTGGATGAGCACTAGTGGGTGTATAATATCCCTTGCTATATTTTTCAAGAGTTAGACTTACCTGTAACCCTAATTGTTATGTAAAGGGTACATGTCGGCCCCACCTTAATGTAAAAGATAATTAATGTAAAATATAATTAATATGGTAATTATTAATTATATTACAATTTATCGAGGTCGGCCCTGTTGTGCCAATAGACACTTCTGTTGACAGGTTCAGTCTAATATAAATAAAGGTAAATTCTCCATTGAGGAATCATAACACAAGTGTGAGTTCGGAAATTTCATCAAACACTTGTTCTTGGGAAAAGTGCGCACCTCTCTTGGGCGCTAGGTTTCTAGGGTTTGTGAGCACCCTCTTGTGTGCTAGGTCTTTATGGTGGTGGAGGTATTTCGCTTGAAGAATATAACATAGAATTGACTGGGGTTTCTTCCCTTGTTGAGAAGGGTTTCTCAGAATAATTCTTGTGTACTTGTGCATGGTGTTTCTTCTTGTGATATTGATTGCTGCAACAAATTGTTTATGGTTTAAGTAAAATGCTAAAATGGAATGAACTTCATTCTTAAGCCTAGCTTATTGAAAAATCAACAAATACAAAAGAAAAAAATCGCAAAGGAAGTGATATATTTAGAGTTGTGGATATATATTTTCAATTGGGATTTAGAATTAGATAGGTATGAGATTTGATAACTGAGATATTCACCCTATAAGAAAATATTAGTATAAAAAATCAGAGAGTTAAGAAGGATAAACTATTGATATGTGGCACAAGTAAGACAAGTCTTGACATAAAAAATCTTCCAGATGATATGACTAACACCTTGGAAATCAATAAAGGAGTGAAGGATGATAAAATTATCATAACTATATTATCACGTGTTAGGCCGAGAGAATTGTCAATGAAAGAAATGTGTGATGAATTCAAAAATTAAGTTTGTTGAGGTATTTTTATTTATGTTAGTACATTAAAATTATATTTTTCAGTTTCACATATCAATGTTCTAAGTATTTGTTATATATATAATTATAATATTTTTATTTTTTTATTTAGTCACAAGGTGTATATGAGAATATAAGAGGAAATGGTCAAGATGTTGAATGAAGAAAGTTGGGATGATGTTAAACTCAACTATCAAGATTCAAACTCTTTAACAATATTGAAACAATTTTTTGTTGCATTCAAAAATGTATGTTGATTTATTACATTCATATTATTCGTTTGTAAGTTAATTTATTTCTATTTTTATAGTTATAGATATATAACTATATATATTTGTTTATTTCATTAAAGATGCCAAAAAAGAATGCATATGGAGTTCCTGAAACTTTCAAAAGTTTTATTCAAAAAACCAAGTTTGAAAGAGAAAGAATGAGAAATTTTCAAAATGTTCAACTTGATGACACCCTTGATCACTACATTTGGAATGAGCTCAACAATGTTCAAATATTAGGTGATTGTGAACAACTTGCAAATATTGTTCCTAAAGATGAATACTCCGTAGTTATTGCGGAGATCCCTCATGGTTATAATATCCAAAACATTGGATATGATACTGAGCCTTATACATACCAAGCTTTCAATAAAGTGGTTGTGGGATTTACGGAAGTTACAACATCACCATTTTGGAGATTTTTAGTATTTCATTTAGACGCACAACAAGGATTAGTACAATCAAGCTTCAAGGGGAAAGAAAAGACAAGGCTCCAGTTTATTTGGTAAGATATTGAAATTGTATGTTTAGCAATTAAGATTAGAAAACAATTTTATTAATTCACAAGTTAATTGAATTTGCACTTATTTATGTTACAGGAACAAGTCTAATATTCATAGCTCCAATAGAGAATCATTTAAATGTGATTTTGAGAGTATACATCTTGCAACCTGGACAAAAGATGATTCTTATAATTCTATTTTTGTCAATGCAAAGGATGGAGAGAATCCTAGTAGTATTTTGGTATACAATGTTGTGGTTAGAAAGCTAACATATGAGGAAAATTATTTGAAAGGAGAGATGGTTAACATTTATCAAAAATCACAAGAATTAATTAATTATTTTATAGATACATTTCAAATGAAGGAGATTGGGTTTTGGATTTGTTCTCCGATTTAGGTAAGAATTATGATCTAATATTTATGAAATCATATTTCAATCTTATATTATTTTTAATTTATGTATTTTTACAATATCTAACTTCATTATTTATTTTGTATTTGGTGATTAGGTACAACATTAGCGTGTTTCTTACAAAAAGGAAGGAATTGCATAGCCATTGAAAGTGACCCAATGCAGTGCAATTTTATTCAACAAATAATTAATGCTATTGCATCTCTTCCAGATTAAATGCAAGAACTTGGCTTGAGGAAATGAGTTTTAGTGAATCAAAGGTGGAAAAATTGTCAAAGGAACCTCAAGTACCATTAGGAGGAATGATTGGAAAGAATCACTTTGGAGAACTTGCGGATATCAAAGAGCCAATGGAAGAACAAAATGACACAATGGAAGCACAAAATGACGTTGAAAAAGATGATAATGTGTCTTTTGAGAATGATGAATTTGAGATATATAATATTGTTGATTAGTTTTAAGATTCCCTTGAAGGTGATGCACAATTTTGTAATTTATTGATGAGCTATAACTGTAATGTTTTGACTTTCAGATTTTAAAATAAGAATAAAGATGTATCTATTGTTGTTTTGTGATGAATCTTTTTATTGTTTTATTTTTCATTTTATTTGTATGTGAATCACTATACATTGGAAGATGTTATTAAATGTTGTAATTTTTACTTCAAATGTATAAAAAAATGAAAAAAAATGATATTTTTTTATAAAATTTTGACTTTTTTTTGTTCAATTTTGTCCATAAAAATGTTTTATTTGACATGCTATTTTAAGGAATATGTACTAAAATCTATAGTTTATTTTATTTTATTATATATGGTTATAAAATGTGTATTTTTTTGCTAAATATTAAAAAATAGTGTTATTTAACTATAATTTTTTTTCGATGTATTGAAGTAAAGGTAAACAATGTGTTAAAAATGATGTTTTACACTATATTTAAAAAGTATGGAACAAAAAATTAATTAAAGAGACAAAATTATATGAAAAATAGTAACTTCAAAAAGGTAAATGGTAAAAAATATTTTTAAGATTGAAAGAAGCGTGAAAAAATGACGAAAAACACCGTTGAATAATTGTTTTTTAGAAAAATTAGAAAATAGATTAAAAATAAGCATTTAAAAAAATAATGTGGAAATATTGTGGATTGAGAAATTTAAAATATAGAAAAACCAACTAAAAACGGAGGGGGGTGCTACTAGTAGCACCGTTTTTAAAAACAGGTAAAAAATTGGACCCCCCAAAAAACGAGAACTCTATAGAGTTCTCGTTAAGTTGGTAACTTTGTTATGAATGGAGGAGAGTTGCAACTGTGACAATGGTGACTTGGTATTTGGTTATGGTTTGGAATTCCTGCTTGGTACACTAGCTTTGGAGAGAGGTATGCGACCTTGGTTGCCTATTGGTTCTAGTGATTGCTTCCAGAATTATTCTATCTATCAAGGTTAAGGTGCTCAAGGGTGTCCTTTGTGCTTATGGTTGGGTGAAAATATAGTGATATTGTCTATAGTGAAACGAGCACACCTGTTATTTTAACAGGTTCTATGTTTGAAAAGTTGATAAAATATCCCTTTATTTTTTAGTTAGGCATTTAATCCTCAAGTAAGAATAACAAATTAGGTCCCAAGGAACGAGATATTATTAAAATATTTCTAGATTGAAACTTATACTTGGTAACATAGGTCAAATATGCATGTCAAAAACAAACCCACCTAAATATAGCAAGGGACACATATTTTTAGTCAACGTAAGTTAGAACTTAACTAGGTCATCAATTAATGGTGTAACACAAATACTCAAGACTTTCAACCACTGCCTTGTATGTGAATCCAAATGTTTTCCTTAATGTAACATGACAAAGACCAAGAGTTACACATTTTCACATTGTGACATGAAACACTAATTCCAAGAAAAAGGTTCATAAAAGAGTCCCCCTTTGCATTTGATCATCTCTCAAAATCTTGGAGTCGTCAATAATCACATAAGAGTTTGCACATAAGACTTATTCTCATCAATTTTCTACCCCAATACCTTGTAGCACTACTAAATTAATCAGTGATAAATATTCCCAGTAAGGAGAGATCCTTCAGAGTGTCCTATCTTTATTGTTTGAATTTCTTGGTCAATGTTTCTCACCACCTCATAATCTGAAGGCTCAATTTTGTCACTAGTTTTATTTCTCTTTATAGATTAAAACTTGCAAGTAGAGATATTGTAAGCCAATTCACTTACACCACTATTTTTCTTAAAGAACATTTTGAAATGAGCTTTTATTTGCTTGCATATAAAATTTTATCTTTTAACAATAGTTCTTTAGTCCTAGTAATATTGCATTTTAATCTCACACCCTTCCCTGGCAATATGCATACATTTTGACTAGTCTAGCAAATCCTGCATATGTGAAATTAGCTTACTCTCCATTTCAAGTCCATCTTGATAGCTTTACTGAACCATACAAGCATATGGTTTCCTCTTCACATTGCCTCCCTAACTCTCATATGATTTGTTAGAATTGTGGCTCTAAATGTTTTTCCAATTCCAATCGTTGGCCCCAAGTAGTAGGTTTGATTAACTCTAAAACTAGGACACATATTGCTTATATAATTGGGAATTTACCCCAAACTGCAATATAGTATAAAAACTTTAGTTTAGGGACTTGAGTAAAGGTAAAAATTATATTATTTGATAAGATAAATAGGTCTACAAAGACTACTATTTGTCTGCGATTGGATAAACCCTAAATAGATAAGGAACTTAGGATTAATTTTCTTCTTCTCAATATGAATCAAATGTTATGATCCAACACCTTAAAAATGATAAAAAAGTTAATGAGTGCAGTCCACTTTGAGGGGAAAACCTCCTTTTACAATATATCCAATTAAGAAGACAAGATAATATGCTTATACAAATAATTCTCCTTTATTATAAATATGAGATAAAGTGAGCATGATGTAACCTACCAATAAACCAACCTAATCATAACTAATAAACTATTAACAAATAGGTGTTAGATCCTTAACATAGCCCCTCTCTTTTTAAAAACGCTTTGCCCTCAAAGCTTGTAATTGAAGGTGTTTCTTCATGAACTGCTCATTTTTCCATGTAGCTTCATCTAGCATCATATTCTTCTACTTGATTAGGTATTGCATAATGGTTCTATTTCACAGAGATATAGAACGCCTATCTATAACTTTTTATAGTTCAAGAATCAACTTCCCTTCTTCATATAATTCTGGAAGTTCTAACTGCACTGGCATAGTTTGTCCCAAAACATTTTTTAGGGAAGATATATGAAAAACCTTATGAATGTGAGAAGAAAACAAATCTAACTCATAGGCCACTTGTTCAATATTGCGAATAATCTTGTAGGGTCCATACAATTTTGGAGCTAATTTCTAATTCTTCTTTTGTTTGAGAGTATATTGCTTATAAGGTTGAAGTCTTAAAAATACCCAATCACCCTCCTCAAATTGTCTTTCACTTCAATGTTGATCTTCTTTCTAGTTCATCATGTTTTGTGCCAATTGAAGGTTTTGCTTAAGAATTGTTTAAGTTTCTTTAGTCTTTTCCATATGTGACTCTATTGCCTCCATTTTGGAATGGTCCTGCAAAAAATATGAGATACTAGGAGCTGGATATCCATAAACGACTTAAAATAGGGACATCTACTAAGATGTGTCATAGGTTTTATTATACCACCATTATGCTAGAGGAAGCCACTTCACCAATTGATATTGTTTGTCTGAAGAATAGAAACACAAATAACCCTTTAAATATTTGTTAACTATTTCTGTTTGACCATTTGTTTGTGGATGATATGCTGAGCTCATAACTAGTGTTGTTCGACTCGTCTTCCATAATTCTTTCCAAATATTTATGATGAATTTTGGATCTCTGTCACCTACTATTACTTTAGGAAATCTATGAAGCTTATGGATTTCCTTTATGAAAACTTCTGCTACTTGACTTTCCGTATATATACTTTGAATTGCAGAAAAGTGTGCATATTTTGTGAGTCTATCCACAACCACAAAAATGACATCCTTACCTTCTAATTTCGGGTAAACCTATAATGAAATCCATTCATATCTCTTCCCATATTTGATTAGGTATGTGTAAAGGATGAAGTAACTCTGGAGTTTTTACTATTTCTCCTTTATTTGTTTGGAAAACATGATATTCTCTTACAAATGTTTGAATGTATTTCTTCATTCCTTTGCAAAAGAAATCTTTTTTAATCCTTTGATATGTTTTACGAAACCTGTTGATGGGTCCAAATGACCAGTCAAGTAGATGAGGGAAAAAACTCGATGGAAGGTCCCATTTATACCTACTCTCATTTGGAGTAACATTTCCCGCAAGTATATGGGTCTTTTTACCGCTCATAATAAAAAGAATAAAAAGGGGAAACAGAACGAACTACCCCCCAAAAAGTTCTAAATAATTCTAAGACTAATCTAACTAGATGAAACCAATCTAATCTAAATAATTCTAAGACTAATCTAACTAGATGAAACCAATCTAATCTAAATAATTCTAATCTATCCTGAAAGAAAAGCTAGAAGATGAGCACAACTTAAAATGATACTTTGACAACATAAATAGTTCATGACAACCAACAACATGTTATGAAAATAATACTATAGAAATCCTCGCAAATAGTTGCAAAGGAAATCTGTAACATCATCCATGCACTCAAAATAAATCACAACAACATAAGAATCTTGAATACTAAGCACATAAATAGTTCACATAGTCGATACCTAGAAAACGTAAACAAAAAATACAAGTGTAGAATATTCCCACAAGAATTTGCAAACATTGATGACCTCAACATGTTCTTGCTCTTTACTACTCAGAAGTAAAAGTACCATCTTTTGTTACAAAGGGAAAAAGTCCCTCATCTATCCTAAGAGTTATTTTTTATAAGACAAGAGAGAGAGACTCTTCAGTTCTCCCAACTCTTCGTTTCCTTTTCCTTCAGTTTCTTATTTTGAATTTCAAAAAGAAATGTGTGGGAATTACAAAGAGAATCTGAAAGGACTCCTGGGTGGTTATTTTTCCCTAAAGCAATTTACAAATGATTATTCATTAAAAAAATTGATTCTAAGATTTTGTTTTCTTCTTCTATTCAAATAGTTTTTGGGCATTTCTTTGTTGACTAAGATCATCCCAGATTATTCTCCTTCATATCGTTCTTTCATCGTGCTCTTGCAAATGTAATTTCGACTCTGGTAGCTTCAATTGTGATTGTTTGAACACAAGCCACCTATTTTCTGATTAAATTTGGATCTGCTTTGTGTTCTTTATTTTCGAAGGATTTTCTATTTCAGACTACCAACATTTACCATTCCATCTTGTTTTTATCTCTTCCATATTTCCATCGATCTATCTTGGGTCTGATGTCATTACTTGTAACCCCGAATGACTGCTTGAAGTTGGTATGTCCATTCTTCCCTCCAAATCTGTGGTATGTTTTCTACATTTTCTAATGTATTCTATCAGTTGTTTGGCATGGATACCTATACCACTCCATTCCTCTACTCGATATATTTCCAACGAGGTATCACAGGCTTCATTCCGATGCCTGTAGAAAAAGTTATGGCCGCTAAAAAATTGTCACTCAACAACAATTGACCAAGCCAGTGGGTTAATATGGACCATTGATTCTTGAACCTAAAAAAGAGAAATACCGCCAGATCAATGGTTTTGATCAATTTTCTATTGGACCCAGAAAATAGTATAGTGTGTGTTCAAATCCTCGCATCAGAGTCTTCCTATCTCTAGTTCAATTCCCATCTCAACATATTAAATCCGAGAGTGAGATCTAGTTGTTCAACGAATCTAGAGAAATCTACATCATCCAGTGGAGAAGCCATTTCACAGCGTTCTCTAATGCACTAGTGAAAAGGGATCGAAAAAAAGAATCAAAGAATATTCCTTCTTTGATTTTTGTGCTAAAGTTTAAAACCTGAAAATGGGGAGATGATGTGCATTTAGAGTTGATTATTCTCCATCTAGAAGTCTTGTGGAGTTTCACGGTATTGACAAGGGATATCGAAGAATATTCCCCCATAGCTTCATTTTGCACATCGAAGATCTGGATCGTCCTTTCAATGACGATAAATTTTCACGATTAAAATTCATTTGGAGTATGAATGAGACCGTTCAGAGTGTTAACTCGGATCATCCAAAGTTGCAAACCGAATATTGTCGTACGAAAAATATTTGACCGTCCACTCAGGGAAAAGATCGATGGCTCAAGAGTTTTACTTTGACAATATGCTCTAGGTTTAAGCTTGGAAAAATTTGCAAAGTAATAAGCTTGTTGTTGGGCACAGACCCATTTTTGGGGTAAAGACTAATTTTGGAGAATAAAGCACAAAGAAGGAAAAGATAATTGGTAGGAAAAGAAACATGTGTAAGGCAGACACACATGCAGGAAAAGAAACATGTGTAAGGTAGACACACACACAATAAAAAAAACACGTGCAAGACAAACACACATGTAGAAGATGAAAGCATGTGAATCACGCATGCAAGAAGACCTAGCCATGATAGGGTTAGGGTTTTGTTAAGAATATGTAATGGATTGTAAGCCAAAAATATGTATAAGTAGGTACTTAGGAGGTCTAGGTCAGGGTTGGTCATTGTTACTATGTCGTTTGACGACAAAATGATTGTAAATCCGATATTTTTTGTAAGCTGTTGAGATGCGGAGAGTAAATAAGGTAGATATTGATGGTTAGATCACATGATGAGGAGCTTGGTGTGATCTAGTCTGCCTCATTGTAGGTCTCGACCTGTTTGATGGAGAGTTGCAATGTGCGCGACACTGTAGTTTTGGAAACACCATAATAACAGATCAGAGCTGCCAAATGTTTGTGGACGTAGCCTAGGAGGGGTGAACCATGGTGGATCATATTTTATGTGATTGAATATTTTGTATTTCCTTTACTGTCAATGATTAGATGTTAGAAAAATGCATGAATGACTAGTTAGATCTGCTATTTTACATGAATGAATAAGAATGATAGGATATTCAATATAAGATGAATGTTAAAGTAAAAAATGAAGATCACAGAGTTTAATCCCATATCCCCACTTGTTCCCAGGCTGCAAGCATATGAGTGTTGCAACCACCCATAAGAACTATCTCAGGTGAGACTATGTAGTGCATTCTGTGCATTGTGTTGCCTTCTAGTTTACTAGGAGGGACGATAGTTTTAGGGGGTTTTGTTGGAAACCATAGTAGATATAAACTTGGGTTAGCCTAATAATGGTAGAAAGAGTGAAGTAACCAACAAATGGTTCCTTTTCCGTTTAGAACATAATGGGATTGAGTGAATGAGATCTGCTGAAGAATCATGAAAAGAATGTCATATCTGGTGAGAAAATGTTAAAAAGAATGAGAATATAAAAGGGGATGTTTATACTGTGGAACCCAACGAAGGAGTAGATCGAGAGCTGGTTGAAAAAAAGGAGATGGAATTTGCACAGAAAGATAACATAAAACCGAAGTTAACACCGCACAAATATTTGGACAAGTATGTATTTAGCGACTTGCGTGAAGTATTTTTCTGCGATTTTCCGCATGTGTTGCAGGAGTGGATATTGAGGTTGAAACAAAACCACCCTACAAATCAGATTAGAAAACTAGAGTGGAATTCTGTGGATATTGTGCAGTTACAACAAGTTGACAATAAATTTACAGGCGTAGTATATTTTTGGTTAGACAACATTGTTGCAGGATTTATCACAGAATTTGAAGTAGATATTGCAAAGTCTTACAATGCAGTAGATAAATAGTTCTTAAAGGGACCTAGAGGTAGGTATATCAGATCGTTTTATACTTCCATCAAGAGTTTACTGTATAAAAAATGTGTAATAACAATGGCATCAAAGAGATAAACTTCCCTCTGTGCATGGGGGAAGGGGGGAAGCACTGACAAGAGCTGGAGAAATGGAGGAAGAGATGGATAAAAGAAAGAAGGAGGAGGCCTTGGACCCAATCATGATGGAGGAAGACCATATCAAGAAGATCATGGTAACAGTTGGAAGAACATGTAGTGGAGCACCCTACCAATACAAGATGAACAATAATAAGAGAGCCATAGCCGCGAGGGAAGACTTTGAAAGTGATGAAGAAGAGTTAGAGGATCTCCGGACTGTGGACAAGATTGAGGAAATCCCATGCACAACATATGAAAGGAAGAGAAGAGGTCCAAGGGTAGGAGCCAAAGGAAAATATCCTATCCATATCAGTGTCAGTATGGAACCCATAAATCCATTGCGACTAATACACCAGAAATAACACCACCGTTTAGACAACCAAATTTCAGTGGAAGACACACAATAGGAAGTACATCTACACAGGGAGCAACAACTGGGGGAGCTAGTTAGGGAAGCATTAGTCAAGGATATACACCGCACAAAGGTAGTATTTCATCATTCAGGATGGCAGGACATGACCCCACCATCAGGTTACCATAATTCAAGGGAGAGACATATGAGGACCCTAAGAAGCACTTGTTCATCTGTGAAAAGATCTAGGAAGAAAAGTAGATCACAGATGAAGATACAAAACTTTCATAGTTATCTATCACAGTAAGAGACCGTACACTGGATTGGTACATGAACTTAGCCACAAATTGTAATATCCCTAAGGCCGAACCCAATTGTAAATGTAAATGAAAATGTACTTAAGCTGGTGAGCTGTCTGATATCATTTTGTATGCACCTTTCATGGCATAGTGCGTGCATGCACTGCGCAGTAAAATGATGAAGTGTGCACATTTTAGGATACCACAGGCAACAACTTAAGTGCGCTTGATATTGAGGCCAGGGAGCCTTTGTGTTTATGCTATGTTTGATAGGCTAGTGAGCCAGTTGTTATAAGCTATGATGCTTATGTTTTGATTAGGAAGGAGAGCCTAGATGTTAAAGGCCAGTGTGCCTATTTTTTACATGTCTCATAATTAATATAAATACATCGTTGCGCGCATACCGACCACGATAAAAGAGACGGGGAACTAAAATCCACTAGTTAGGGAAAGGGAGGGGCCTAAAAGTTAAGGAAAAGGGATAATCTAGGGAGCTTAAGCCAAAAAGGAATATTATATTAATATTTCTTAAATCATAAAGTATGGATAATTATTTTATCCTAAGTTCCAAAGTTGGGGACAAGTGGGCCAAAGTAGCTCCCAACATGACAAGTGTCAAGTTGGGGACATGCATACATATTGTTGGGACTTAGTTCATTTCCTATCATCTTTTCCATCATTCTTCTCATCATTCCTTCCATTATTTAGTCATCCAGTCAATCATCCATGAGCATGCACATACCCATTGAGCTATCTTTCGTACCTTCATGATTGTACCTGAACCTGTATCCATGGCCATTTTTTGAGGGTGTAGCTAGTTAGCTTGGGATTTGGATTGAAGAAGTGGGTTTTCAGGCCCGTGGGATATGGAAGAGGTGGGTTGTCGGACCCGTGATAAATTCTCTAAGTGAGAGAATTGATGGGAATTGAATTCCTGAAGGTGCTAAACTACGACTACAGTGCTCTAAGACTTCCTGTCCAGCTTGTTGCTAAAGCTCGAAAAGGAAGTGGGGCAGCTGAAGGACTGTTGAGTAGAGAAGGGGCACACTTTTTAGGTGGGACAAGCATGTGGGGAATGAGGGACTGTAGGCTGTTAGTTTGAGTTGGCACACGTGACATAGTCTTTCTTGTTGTCTATGAGCCTTTAGCCTAGTTAGGAAATCCATTTACCCGGGTGGAGTTTAGTCCTAGCTCGGGGGTGACTCACTGTTGAGAGTGATGAACAATGTGGTATAAGGCTGGGAGGTTCGTGAAAGGTCTGCACGCAGTTGGTGGCATTATTACCAAAATAAGTTTCAATTGTGTGATAAATTTACATGTTGCATTGTTATTTGCATGCTTATTTTTATGGGTTGTCATATGTGCGGTTATAACTGTGTTTATTTTTATGGGTATTTCCCGTATATGCTGCATGTATATGTTTACTGTTATTTTAGTGTGAATACATGTGTTTACAGATGTATTTGTATGTTCACATTTTATATATAATTCTTTCAGAAGAGTTCCATGTGTATGTATCTTAATTGCATGCAGTTTGAAAAATTTATGTGGCATAACTCAGTTGGATATTGGGTATGTTACAGTATGTTCCGCAGAGAGAACAATAAGAGTTCTCTGGCGTAGCGTGGAATGGCATGGATGGCTAGGGATGTTACACAAACAATCCACCAGGAAAAACCAGAACGATTGTGGATATCAAGAAGTTGCTGATAAATGAATTCCAAAAGCCTAGCTCAGAGGATCAATACATGAATGAGATGATAGAGATCAGACAAAAACCAGGGGAATTTGTTTGGGAGATTGAACAAAGATTCAAACGATTGAAGAGAAATCTGAAGTATGTCATGACATATATGAAACATAGACATCTATTTGTGAATTCCCTGCTACCACACTTGAAATACCCTTTGAGACAACAGACTTTCAAACTCAGGTAGAGGCTCTGCAGGTAGCCTTAAAACTAGAAGAGAACCAATATCATAAGTGGTGATGATTGTAGCTACATGAGACATCCTCTAGGACTTAAAATGAGTGAGTCGGTCTGTGAGAGAGCCCATGAGTTGGGTGTGCCCATGAGATGGGTGTGTTGTTCCTCTCTGAGATGGAGATGGAATGTTCTATTACCTTATGTAGGGAAGATGCCCATGAGCTAAGTGTGTCGTTCTCTCTGAGATGGAGATGGAATAATGTGTGCCCATGAGAAGGGAAGATTCCCATGAGATGGGTGCGTTGTTTGAGATGAAACAATGTGTACCCCTGTGAGGGGCGAAGGATCCCATGTGATGGGTTTACTTTTCTCCTATGTGTAGATATTTGAGATGATGTGGTACTCCATATGATTATACTGTGAGATGCGGTGAGATAGAGATATGTTGATTAGGACATCCTTGTGGTTTAGAAAAAGTGGACATGATCCTAGTGGTTGATCACTAGTGCGTGTGTGTCCAGATGATTCTCCTGTGAGATGCAGTGAGATAGAGATATGTTTACTTGGACATCCCTATGGATCAACACAGGTGGACATGCCCCTAGTGGTTGAGCACTAGTGGGTGTGTGAGATCCCTTGCTATATTGTCTAATAGTAAGATTTACCTTTAACCCTAATTGTGATGTAAAGGGTACAAGTCGACCGCACCATAAAGTGAAAGATAATTAATATTGTAATTATTAATTATATTTTGAGTTATTGAGGTTGACCCTATTGTGCCAATAGACACATCATTTGATGTGATAATTTTTGTATAAATAAAGGTGAATCCTCATTGAGGAAACACACTTATCTTTTTTTCATCTCATGATTTCAGAAGTTGTGGTTTGAAATTATGAGAATTACAACACCCTCTTGTGTGCTAGGTTTTTTGATGGCGTGGGAGGTATTTCTCTTGAAGAATATCGAAAAATATTGGATAGGTTTTATTCCGTTGTTGAGAAGGGTTTCCAAAGATACTTCTTGTGTTCTTGTGCATGATTATTCTTCTCGTGATCTTGGTTTAATGCAACTAAATGATAAACAACAAATTTAAATTAAATGCATGGGCCTAAACTAGTGAGAAATTCAACAAGAAGACAGATCCATCAATAGAGGAGATGAAGGAGGACCTCAAGAATCTAGCATTTCAATTAAACCAAAACATGGGTAAGGACAAAAGAGAAGATGTTTGGTGTACCGCATGTAGGAAATAAGGACACCACAAAAATGAATGCCCAACTTTAGTGCAGTACATGGCTATAGGACAACCAAACCCTTTGCCGACAAGAGGACTATGGTGTGAGATCTGTAAGACACAGGGGCATGATCTATAACATTTTCTAATGATGCATAAATACCAGACAATGCCTAAGAGTTCATGTTGCAAATTTTGCAAGTCAGAGGGCCATGATGACAAATATTGAAGGACAATGGAGATGATGAGGGAAAGAACATCAGGCACCTATAAGGTGCAGACATAAATGATGACAGGGATAGCTGCACCAAAGTTTAACCAAGTACCAACCCCATATAACACTGTGCCACAACAATATAACACTGCACAACTGCAATACAATACCGTGCAAACACAATATAATCCCACACAGTATAATCAGGTGCCTCAGTACAACGCCCCATGAGGAGATTGATTTGGCTACATAGGTGGAGGATGAGGTAGAGGAGGGTTTGGAAGAGGCATAGGATTGATGGTATTCCATAACCATCAAAAACCATGACACTCTGCAAGAGAATGTCCACTTCCACCTACAACATGTATGTATTGTCGCACATTAGATCATGACACAAAATACTGTCTGACACTATTGGGGAATATCCATGAAAAGAGGAATTAGAACAATCAAAATGTTCAATGGATTTCTGCAGAAACAAGGGATAATGGAAGAAATATCAACATAGTTATGCGCGGAGAAGCTAAGACAAGATATGATGAAGTAAGCAAGATCTAGCACACCACCAATGGGTGAAGAAGAATGTTGAACCACATAAGTAGTTTGATGCGCAGAACGAAAATGACCTATTCAATCAAGCCACACAAGAATTATTGAAACCAAACATTGCATCTACATCAAATGCGCAAGATACTTAGGACGTACCAATGTACAAGATGCCTTCATCACTGAATCACACTAATGTAGCACAACCCCTAGGAAAAGTAAGTACCATAAATGATTTTTTGCAATCCCGTGTTAAACTACTAAATGATCCACCATTTGTTAAAGTATTAAAAAATATGTTAGAAACATGTAACACATACATAGAGGGAAATCTAGATAATAAAACAATTAATCACTTGCATACAAGGAGGAGGACAAGTAGAGAGTTCAGACTGAATGCCAACATTGGAGATTTCAACATGGGGGATATTATACTGGATTTAGGCTCCAAAGAAAATGTGTTACCCAAGAAGACATGGAAATTTATGGGAGATCCCACATTAGGATATTCACCTGTTCAACTAAAACTAGAAGATCAACACAGAGTTATGCCAATTGGAAGGCTAAAGGGTGTGAAAGTAGATCTGGATGGAGTGTGCACTAAAGCCGATTTTGAAGTGATAAAAATATTGGATCCCACAACACCTTACCCAACATTGCGTGGATTGGATTGGGCGTTTGAAAACTAGGCCATAATCAATTTGAAGACAAGGAAGATGACATTTGAATCAAGATAATATAGAGTCATTATGCCACTTGACCCATTAGAAGGAGAAAGGCTTATGGAACCAACTTTCTTGGATTTGGAAGAGATAAACCAGTTGTACAAAGCCATTGCGCACATAGAAGATTATGTAAAACCAACTGCAGATGGGGTACTTAGTTGGAGAAGTATCACATCATGCGCGTCAGACTCAGATACAGGGCTGGAGAATTGGCAACAGAGATTACATGAAGTATCCACAAGAAGGTGCGCAAGAATAGACCGCACAGTAAGATGGGTAGGTACAAAGATAAGAGAACCTCCTAGTTTTCATGGGATGAATGACATAGAAGAATTCCTAAAAAGATACGAAGATGAAGTGTTATAAAATCAGAGGCTCTTAGCCCTGGACATAACACTCAAGGAAACACCTGCAAGATGGCAGGGTGTGCACACAGAGAAAATTAAGGTCTGATACCAATGCAAAAGATTACTGCACATCAGATTTGGCGCAGAGCAGAATAGTAGAATGATGCATAGATATGATGGACATGGGTCACCATTGGAACACTTGGAGACATGCAAAGAACTATGGACACTGACACCACTAGAAGAATGGCCTCATCACTTTATTCATACATTAGAAGGAATTCCAGAAAACTGGTACGTGGACCAAGAATTGCACAGAGGAACTGCAGAATGGACAACACTACACAATAATTTTGCAGTAACTTTCTCATTTGAACATGAGAACCCCAACATGGATTTAGCACTCAAACATATAAGAGGGGTAATATTCATTCAATAACTAGAAGTAGAACTCATAACAGAATTCCAACAACAAAATAGAAAGACAGTGAAAGAACTACTGTCACGTTATCATGTGCAGGAAGAAGCACTAGATGAAGATGACCCACGCAACATTCAAATTAAAAAAATTGAAGGAGAAAGAGAGGTGGAAGGTACATCTATGGAATCATAATGATTTGCTGCACCAATCAAGGTGAAGAAAGTAAACATTGGGACAAATGATAATCCCAAAATCGCCATCATTGGAGACTACTAGGATGAAAAAACAATATAAAGAATAACATAGTTAGTGCGTGAGTACAATGACCTATTCCCAACAACCTTTACAAAGATGAAAGGAATAGAGGTAGAGCTAGGAGATAGGAAGATACCTCTTCAACCCAAGGCTAGATTAGTCAGACAACGAACATATAGACTAAATCCAATATATAAGCAGAAATTGTCAGAATGTTGGAAGCTGGAATCATCAAACCAATAGAAGAATCATAATGGATAAGCCTGATGGTAGTACATGAAAATAAATAAGGAGGGGTAAGGATCTGTGTATATCTCAATAAATTGAATTATGAGTACCTACATGACCCTTTTCCCACCCCTTTCACAGATCAAGTATTAGAGAATGTAGGAGGCCAGGAAGCATACTCATTCATAGATGGATTCTTAGGTTACCATCATATCAAGATAGCTCCCGAAGAAATATACAAGACCACTTTTTCCATAGAATGGGGATCCTACTAGTACATAGTCATGCCTTTTGGATTGAAGAATGCACCAACAATATTCTCAAGAGTAGTCATAGCTGTATTCAAAGAATTCATCCATCAATTTTTAGAAGTGTACCTGGATGATTGGATCATATATAGTCTGTTGAAATACCATGTGGAAGTGTTAAGGCTGATGTTGGAAAGATGTCGATAGTGTCAGATATCATTAAATATCGAGAATTGAATCTATGAGACACCATTTGGAACACTATTGGGAAACATAGTGTGCAAACAAGACTTGCTAGTAGATCTAGCCAAGATTGCAGTAATTGTTAATTTACCGCCAGCAAAATCAGTGCGCCAGTTGAGAGAAACATTGGGCCACACAAGCTACTACAGGAAATTCATAAAAGGGTATGCACAGATCACTGCACCGATGGAGAAATTTTTGAAGAAAGATACTAAATTCCATTGGAATGAGGATTGTCAACAAGGGTTGGACACCTTGAAAGAGAAGATGGTGACAACACCTATTCTGGTATTTCCAGATTGGGAGAAAACATTTCATGTGCATGTAGATGCATCAACCATAACCCTTGGATCTATTTTGGCACAGCCAGGAGTAGGAGAATTAGACCATCCTATAGCATTTGCAAGAAGAAAACTGTCAGATTCAGAACATAACTACAATACTACAGAAAGAGAAGGCCTAACAATGGTATATGAACTGCAGAAGTTCAGACACTATTTACTTGGAAAACATTTTAAGATGTTCACATATCATTCAACCATCAAATACCTAGTAAACAAGCAAGTGTTGGGGGGGAGAATATGTAGATGGTTACTGTTGTTTCAGGAATTTGACTTTGAAGTGATAGTCAAACCAGGGAAGGTTAATGAAATACCTGATCAACTATCAAGAATCACCAATGGAGAGGAACCTACAATTTTAGAGGACAACTTCCCTGATGCGCCATTATTTTCAGTCCAAGTAGCCGATGAATATTTTTCTGACATAATTGAATACTTGAGTACGAGGACTGCGCCACAAGAATTCAACACTGTGTAGAAGAAAAATCTGGTAGTAAGAGCTGCATACTATCAATTGATTGCAGGACACTTATACAAGTTGGGCGTAGACAAGATATTGAGAAGATGTGCAATAGAACATGAAAGGCCTAGGATTTTAGCAAAGGCTCATGAGAGAATATTTGGAGAACATTATGCAGGAAAATCTACCGTGCAAAAGGTATTGCACGCAAGACTATGGTGGCCAACCATTCACAGAGATGCAAAGGACTACTGCCAGACATGTGATGTATGTTAGAGGGTTGAAAAACCTAATAGATAGGATGATATGCCCCTAAGACCAGACATAACCTTGCAAGTATTTGAAAAATGGACAATATACTTTGTGGGACCAATTAATCCACCAACAAAGAGGTTAGGAGCAAGGTATATCCTTATTGCGACAAAGTACTTAATGATATGGGAATAAGCAACACGAGTAAAATATTGCAGCGTAGAGACAACAACACACTTCCTGTTTGAGCAAGTGATCACTAGATTTGGATGCCCAAGGATTTTGATGAGTGACCAAGACACTCACTTCATCAATAGTACTATCAAAGATATGAATAAGGAGTTTGAATTCTATCATCAAAAGAGTACACCATATCACCCTCAAGCAAATGGAACAGTGGAAGCCTTTAATAAGATCCTAGAGAATTCCTTGACAAAGATCTGCAATGCTAATAGGGATGAATGGGACTTGAAGATACCATCAATACTGTGGGCATACATGACTAAATACAAAAAGTTGATAGGGAATACACCATCCAGGTTGGTGTGTGTACAGGAAGCAGTGGTGCCATTATAATTCTTGGTATCCAGTCAGCGCGTAGCAACAATTACCAACATGACAGAACAAGACATAGTAAAAGAAAGGCTAAGGCACCTGATGTAGATGGAAGAAAATATGATCCTAGTAGGATTCCACCAAGAAGTATAAAAAGCAAGAGATAAATCTTGGCATGATAGACATATCAAGAGGAAACGTTTCAAGGAGGGAGACCTAGTCTTGGTGTATGACAACAAATTTCTTCAGCATCCAGGGAAATTCAAAATGCATTGGTTGGGGCCATATGAAGTAAAGACTATCACAGATAGAGGATCTGTACAACTGAAAGATTTGCAAGGCACATAACTGAAAGGAATGATCAATGCTATTCGACTGAAACTGTATAGGGACAATCAACTTCCTAGTACTTAAAAAGTTACCCCGTAGTAAGAGAACCTGTACATAGTTAAAAAAAAAGGACAACACTCAACAAAAATGGACTTGGCGCGATGAAAATAAAATGTCCACGCGAAACAACTGCATGACATACTGTGCACTTGGAAAGCTCAACGCGATGGAAAAAGGACTAACGGTCAAAAAAGGAGGAAATTTGAAAAATGACGGTTACGACAAAAAGGCACCAACTGGCAGCAATTATGGAATTCAATGAAAAAGTATGCATAAGGCACCATTACATTAAACAAAGTTGGGGAAACTTTTCTGAGAAGTTTCATGACTTCCCTATATAAAGGGGAAACACAAACAACATAAGACTCATTGTGAAATCGTGAAGTTGTAGAGAAATAGAGCATGTAGAGAGAAAGTGAGTTGACACCGAATACAGGGAAAACTAGTGAAGAATTAGTCGACAGAAACTAACCAATACCCACGATGGAACCACCAAAGATGGATGCGTCGAGCCAAGCAGGGAGGAAAACATGAAGTAGTCGAGCACCACATGAGTGTTGGCCCTTGACCAATTTTTGAGAGTTTCTTGGTCATGTTGACCTATTTTGGGACTTCGAAAGCCCATCGAAGGAGGAGCGTAAGACAAAGCAGAGATCATGGGATATTGGCCCCCTTTTGGGTTTTTGGTAATATGTAATGAGAATGGGATGTTGGCCCATGGGTTTACCCATGCTTAGGCCTATTTTGTATGTATAAATAGAAGAATATTCAATGTAAGAAAGGGGAGAATAGTGCATCTATGTGATGTGATGATATGATAAGTGCTAAAGGCTAAGTTCTAGTATGAATTGTAAGGGCTTTGTGCATGACTGTAAGAGACTTGCAGAGCTAAGTGAAGGTCCTTGTAGCAGATTGTGGAGGGATTAGTGCTGTAATGCAAGGAAGAAGGATCTAGCGAGATGCACAAATCTTCTATCCTGTGCGGAGTAAGGGTTTTGAAGGATTTTTTCTTGTAGCCAGTTGACTGAAGACAACAAAGAAGAAGAGTTGGTGGACGTATCCCTAGGGTGGGGGTGAACCACGTGAACACTGTGTTATGCGATTTTTTCCTTGTCTTGATGTGTTCACATGTTATTTGCTAACTGCTTTGATATGTTTAGATAGATCTACTTCTGCTTTGTGATTATGATATGTGAGAATATTAGATCTGATCAAGATAGTCATGCTTAGTGCTTGATATGCTCATTCTGATCCATTTATATGCTAAGTTCTTAAATACTGTAGATTAGTGTGAATGCTGCGAAGTTCTGTTTTATCAGCGAAGTGAATAATGATTTCATATCGAGGGACTGACGGTGCTAAAATCTATATTAAGTGTTATAATTGCAGATCTGTGTCCCAGCTAAGGTTGCAGACACCCGGGTCATGCAACTACCCTTGCCTCTACCTCGGGTGAGACTTCATTTGCTTCGCAGGTGTTGTTGAAAGGGCTGGTAGTTAGGGCTTTGTTGGTGCACTGTTGTAGCGTTGAACCCTTGGTATGCCCCTATGCCAACAAATGGTTCCGTTGCTGGGACCTGAAATTGTGATTGCTGGGAACTGAGAAAGAAGAAGCTTTGTGCAAAGATTCATCCTGAAATTGTAAAAGCTCTGTGTGTAGATCTGCACCCTAGTGCGCAATATTCTACTTGACTTATAAAGCTTTGTGCTAAAGAAAGAAGTTCATATCTAAAAGAAAGAAGGCTGATCTGAAGAAAATAGGTTGGATCTGAAGGAAAGAAGCAAGATATGAAAGCTTTGTGCTCTAAGAAAAGTAAAAGTGAGAATTTCTGATTAAAAGAGGTAAGATATGTAAGTTATGTTCTCTGATAAAGGTAAAGATAGTAAATTTTTTTAGATCTGAACGCTTTGTGCTCTGTAGAAGTAAGATAAGTGGAAATTTTTGTTTCTAGAGTATGGATCTAGGTATGTTTAATAAAATTTGTCCTAGTTTGAAAACTAGGGTATTGATAGATGAAATAAGATTTGATATTAATAGATCTGACAAGAATAGTGAAATATATGTTATACCTATGCATAGAAAGAATGTTTGGACTAACAAATGGATGCAGGATCCTAGAAAGAATTTATTGCAAGTTAGCTCCTATGATCCTAGTGCACAGTACAGAAGAGGCTCAAGATCATTTACAAGAAAGATATGATTAATCCTCTGTTACAGTTGCAGAAAACCGAGACATCTTGCTAAATAATGCCCCGGGAGAAGACCTAATTGTCTTTGCTGTACATATCTAGACCATGAAGTATTGGATTGCCCTAGAATGATTTCTAAGCTTGAAAGAATGAATCTGAATCAAGAGAACCCTAAGGCAGATCCAGAATCTAAGGCTATAGAAGAACCCCAGAAATAATCAGAGAAGGTATTGCTACAAATGAAAGAAACCTTGAATGACCACCGACATGTTAGATTATCAGAGATCTTCAAAGGAAAAGAATGCATCGAAGCAAGAATATGAGACTTCGACATTGACTGTGTTCTAGATGAAGAAACACATGTGAATATCATGACATAGAGAACTTGGGAAGCTATAGGAAGGCCTGCTATGATTCTTTCATTAGGAGGACTAGGGTTATTCAGAGGAAAACTGGTAAACCTGTGCGGAAGGCTCGCTCAGATACCTATGACAGTCAATGGAACTTCGACAGAGGAAGATGTTGAGATTATTAAATTTTTTGAAGACCGCGCCTTGTTTACCATGTTAATAAGAAAACCTTGGATTGACAGAGATCAAGCCAGATGAAAGAAAGAAGAAGAAGTCTTGGAGCAGAAGAAACAAGAGTTAAAATATTTCATGACCAGGAGGATCACACACTTGATCGAAGAACATGAGAACGGATCGAAGCTATTTAACACTAGAAAACCAGATGTCGAAGCTGCAAGAACATTAGAAGACTCACATTTGACTGAAGTACCTATCTCGGATAAAGAAGAGGTGTTACCCCTGATTCCTAGGAGAGAATCCCAACAACACGCAGTGACTATGTTAAAAGAAGATAACAATCAGAATGGAAAAGGACATATCGAGCAGAAGCTCACTGGAAAGAAGGCTAGAAATCTAAGTAAGAAGTGGGCTAAGATTGAAAATTTATAGAAGATTCCAGAGGGAACTTTGCAGAAGGAAAATTTGCAGAATTGGAGCTTCGCCGAGATATCAGAACAACGACACATGGCACTTTTCCATGGAAAAACAATATATCTGTTGGGGATATTATAACCATTCGATCGATGCTCTAAATGGGCAAAAAGGCAATAAAGGTCTGTCATCAGACCATTAGACCGCGCCATAATGGATCGAACAAGAGTTAATGGAGGCTCATTACCATTGCAAGTGAACCGTTTCCGAGTTTCCTACTTATCCTGTTGCCCCATACACAAAGAACACTTTTTCTAACTGAGAATTTGAAGCCCGCAGATTAAGCGAATTATATAGAATGATCATTGCACTATTGCTGTTTGTTCTAGTGCCATATATAAGATCACTGTGACCTCTATAATTTTAATCCTGAGCATGTATGTCCGACGAGCTCACCGCAATTGAAGAATCAGTAACGAAAGTTCTCCTCAAATTAATGACTGAAAGAGTCATGTCAGAGACAGGAGTGTCTATAGGTGTACATGCATCTTCGACAAGAGGACTTCCAACCTTTCCATCCACTGCTCGAATCAGTCCATCCCTTCCAGTAGATGGAAAGAGAACTAAGCATAGGGATGATCTCGTGAATTCTAAGTTAATCCCGAGTATATTACCCACCTATCTACCCCCTCTGAGCGGCATGATAAATCATGACAATGTGCCCAGAGAATTTGAGTGAGCTTTGGTCACTACGTACCTCCCGAAAGGGATACGTGCAGTGTGCGCAGACCAAGATAAGATCACAAAGTTCAAGTTTAGCGACTTCAACCTCGGCAACAGAAAGGTGTAAAACATGCTCTCCCTGCACAAGTATCTGACAAGAAACAAGGGAAAGAACTTGAAGATCGTCCCCCAGTCATGGACCATGAACCTCGCGCAATTCACACTACTCAATGTCATGAAGATTCCTCACTTTGGTAGGCACCAAGAAGTGAACGCATGCATCAAGTTGCTGTTGTCTTGCTACCATGGAGGATATTTGTGGTTGAACCGCTGCATCATAATGGATATGACGTTGATCAATCGTATCATAGGGCTAAGCATGCAAGGCCCTGACCCACATGATTTCTATCCAGGGAAAACCATGGATCGTGCTCTTGCATAGAAGATTAAAAACACCTACAGAGATGTCGAGAAAGGAACGTGAGGCTACAAGGTAGCTTCTATCCAGAGCGACACCGTGCGCCTAGCCTGTCAATTGATCGCAAGAAAGTTATTTCGCAAGAACTGATCCACCCAAGTGACTATATTTGTAGTCGACCTCACAGGAAAGTGCGCAGAGGGTCTACAAATGAATTGGGTGAAGTACCTTGTAAACCAGTTGGAACTGGACTGCAGGGAAGCGGAGGACTAGGGATATGAGTTCCACTTCAGCTGGATTCTCATATTGATCGCTTTTATTGCATGGGATATGCTGAAAGGTGCAACCTTCCCGGACATTGAGCCGTTTGAACCTCTGGCCACAAAGTTCAGTACACTGTGGTACTCAAATGACGTGAATAAACCATGGCAGTCGAATGCCGTGTTCCACAATTCTTAAAACCAACTGAAGACAACCATCCATTCCGAGCCTCGTATAACCCTGAACACTCTCCACAGGTTTAGGCCCTTGATGAAATTCAACGCAGATTTCCATTTCATATATATCACAGCGTGCACCGATGAGCATAAAAAACAACTGCAGTCATACTACAAGCTGACATAGGAAGACTTAGAAGAGATTACTAAGGAATGGTCGGAAAACCTCTTCATCCCAACAGACCCCATGGAGCTATCTGATATTGACAGTCCAAAAGAAACACATGATACACCTGGACCAAGCAATACCAAGAAAAATGAAGAAGCTCAAGATGTAAGAAGTACCTCAGCGAAGACTGCTTCTATATCATTTGAGAAAGGAGGTGATGACAGAGAGATAGATGGCGCAAAAGTTGAATAAAAGAAAGGAGAGGTTACACCGCCTAGAGACGAGGAGGACCCCTCGAAGAAGAGAAAGGTTTCCCCTCCAAAACCTTCTTCAAGGAAGAAATCAAAAGCAACCAAGACCAAATTTGAGACCACCCTCACCTCAGACGACTTTGATTTCATCGTCGCAACCCTGAACGATGCTTCGCCTGAGATAGAAGAGGAGCAAGAATATAAGTAGGAGGAGGTGTTCAATGGGATCAAGGTTGAACTTGAAGGAGTGAAATAGGCACTACAGTCAAGCCGTGCAGTTTCTACTATGCCTTTGTCAGCAGGAACAATAGAACTAGGTGATGAGCTAGCTCAACTACACTGCATCGCTGATATAGCCGAAGCCCGCCTTCGACGAGCTCAGGAAGAGACAACATAAGACACCCAGGCCTTAGCGCAAGTATAGAAATACCTTGAGGAGCAACAAAGTACTGCAGAATGAGAGAAGCTTGCTCTCAAGTAAAATCCGATGAAGAAAAATCCCAGCTGCATAAAGAAAAGGAATAGTTGCTCGCAGAGAAACTCGAAGTTAAGGAAATGGGTCACAGAGCACTTCGCTCTGTGACCGTTTTCGAAGTGAAGGTCGAAGAACAAGTTCCACAACAGGTGGCTCAACTCGAAGAAGCGATCCAACAGATCCAACAACGCATCATAGATCTAGAATTACACACTGTGCCTGAGACCTCGTAGGACGTAAGGGACCAACGAGAAGCAACTTCCCGAAACACAGTTGACAGATTAAAAGAACTTGCATTGGAATGAAATAAATTGAGTAATCATAGCACCCATACATATGAAAACCTCACTAAGAACCCATAGTTACAGACACTGGAGTCGCAGCTCCAGGAAGCGAAGCAACACATAGATACACTATAGGCGTAGCTGAAGGCCCTATCGGCTGTAGAAAGAATGAAGAGGTCTCAAGAATAACACAAAACTCAACAATAGATCCATATGCTTCAAAGCAAAGTGATGGAAGTCACTCAATGACTTTAACCTGTGCAAGATAAAGCATGCTAGTTGTTTACATAGGTAGAGAGCCGAGGAGTAGAGTTAGAACAGGTTGTCACCGCAACAGAACAATGCATACAAGGGCCAGTGAACGACATAGTAATCCAGGATTTTTCCAAACAAGAGGCCACAAAAAAGCAACAAGTCGAGGTAGCTCAAGCCAAGCTTGAGGCGTTCGTGGCAGAATTGCTCAGACCAGAGTGACTCGGGACGAGTCACAGGTGAGTGTTGGGGGCATGTTGGCCCTTGACCAAGTTTTAGGAGTTTCTTGGTCATGTTGACCTATTTTGGGACTTTGAAATCCTATCGAAGGAGGAGCACAAGACGAAGCAGAGATCATGGGATCTCATCCCTTTTTTGGGGTTTTTGGGAATATGTAACGGGAATGGGATATCGACCCATGGGTTTACCCATGTTTAGGCCTATTTTTTATGTATAAATAGAAGGATAGGCAATGTAAGAAAGGGGAGAATAGTGCATCTATGTGATTTGATGATATGATAAGTGCTAAAGGCTAAGTGCTAGTACAAATTGTAAGGGCTTTGTGCATGAATGTAAGAGACTTGTAGAGGTAAGTGCAGGTTCTTGTAGAAGATCGTGGAGGGCTTAGTGCTATAACGCAAGGAAGAAGGATATAGCAAGCTACACATATCTTCTGTCCTGTGTGGAGTAAGGGTTTTGAAGGCTTTGTTCTTGTTTCCAATTGACTAAACAAAATAAAGAAGAAGAGTTGGTGGACGTAGCTCGAGGGTGGGGGTGAACCACGTAAACACTGTGTTATGTGATTTGTGCTTTGTCTTGATGTGTTCACATGTTATTTGCTAAGTGGTTTGATATGTTTAGATAGATCTACTTCTTCTTTGTGCTTATGATATGTGAGAATATTAGATCTGATCAAGATAGTGATGCTTAGTGCTTGATATGCTCATTCTGATCCATTTATATGCTAAGTGCTTAAATACTGTAGATTAGTGTGAATGCTGTGAAGCTCTATTTTATTAGCAAAGTGAATAGTGATTGTATATCAAGGGAATGACGGTGCTAAGAGCTGTATTAAGTGTTATAATAATAGATCTGTGTCCCAGCTAAGGTTCCAGACACCCGAGTCTTGCAACCACCCCTGCCTCTACCTTGGGTTAGACTTCATCTGCTTTGCAGGTGTTGCCTAAAGGGTCGATAGTTAGGGATTTATTGGTGTGCTGTTGTAGCGTTGAACCCTGGGTCTGCCCCTATGCCAACAGGGAGGCARCATAGGCCATACATGAAACCAAAAAGACCAAGGAATTTGTCGACGTCGACGCAAKTTCTTCACCTTTTCAAGCCCCGATAGACCCTACACCAATGGTTGAAGAAAGGTAGGGTGTAATCGCTTTAGCCATGGAAATCGACTCGGCTAGTAGCACGTAGGGAAATATCGYGCATAACACAAGAAACCCTCCAGAAACTGCAATGACCGAAGGGGCCCAGAAGGTAAATGGCCAAGATACTACACAGACGAAGGTGATAATACCCAAAACCACCAGAGCAGAAACTRCGTAGCAACATGAGGGTTTGTTAGAAGATATCAATGGTCAGCCAGAAATTGATGTAGAAAGGAGACAGATGGAGGTGGGTTCCTCAATTCAACATGAAAAATGGAAGGGAAAACAACCTATGGTGCGGTCTCCGCACATGCATCCCGATGCAAAGATTGTACTCCTGTGAATTTCGAAAGGAGTGCAAAACACACCAACACTTATAGGTTGCGTGAATAAACTAAGATACTTAGACCACGATGTGACCGACGCAGGAAAATTCCCTGAATTTATGTAGCATTTTTACTTAGATAACATAGGGATTGGGCCCTCTGGAGATCCCATCCTACAACCAAATCCATGGGAAGCTGTCCTAGAGAACACAAGGATCCTAAATATGTTAGAGATTCCCCACTTTGGAAGGGGGAAATAGGTGAAAAACTGCATCAAGTAGTTGATAGAGGTCCTCCATGGAGGATTCCTATGGATGGAACAACCCATCTCCATAGATGTAGAGATGATAGCAGTAATCACAGGACTTCCGTCAATGGGTGAGAACCTTGCATAGTACCTGGATGAAAAAAAAAAAGAGAAGGCATTGAATGAATAAATGAAGAGGACATATGGGATAGAGAGGGGCTTGCACGAAATTATTATTCAAAGGATCAACGACGCTGCAACATAGATGGCCACCAAACTCATGGTCTGTAAATGATGAGAAAGTGTCGCAAGGAGGAAGTCCCTGTTGGGGTCGTCGTAGCTGCAGCGCAGTGTGCGAATGGCACATCGATCAGCTGGGCCCCTTACCTTCTCACCTATTCCTTGAGGACTACAAAGACGCACATGACCTCGACACATAGTTCCACTACTCATCGCTACTCATGCTAATCATGCTGATGGGGTGGAGGGATCCCCCATATTCATACTTCTGCAGCCAGATAGGTCGGTGTCATGCAACACGATACATGTCGTTGGGGCGAAAATCCAACCCCAAGCACATAAGAACAAACATATGTACCTTTTCCAACTACTTTATAGAAATACATGAAAGCATATCCAACACTTGGCGAATTACCCCAGAGGTGGCTGCGTAGTTCAAGGACATAGCCAACTTCAAGGCATCCATGCACAACATGTGGATCCAAGCGCGTAGGGATCTAGGAAAGGAGTGTCTCCAATTAATATATTGCATCATGGAGGAATATGTAGAAATGGCTATGAGAGATTGGCCGGACGACTGGAAGATTCCAGTCTTAAATCAAGAAGAACCTAAGGGTACAGAGTTGGACACAGGTAAAACCAAGACAACTGCAGGAGACAAAGCTGTGCCCAAAATTCTGAAACCAATGTAGAAGCCGACGCAACAAAATAAGGGGGTACAACAAAGAAGGATTCACATGAAGGAAAGAAGGAAAATGCCCTACAAAAAAAGGAACAAGGAGCTGGGGCTACAGAAACACATGGAACCTCATCAACATCTTCTCCAAGGGAACCAGGGTCACCTAAGCGACCAATTTCATAGTCAGGAGGATCGTGCAAGATGTAAAAGGCGCATAAAGAGACACCCGAGTACACGATCACAGAGGACGATGATGACCTTGTGGTTGAGAAGGTGCAATATCACATTTCATAAGAGTTCAAAGAAGACAAACAACAAAGAGGGAAAATACAAGACGACCTGGTTGCTATAAAGTAGGTCCTTGAGAAAATCAGAACTTCGCAGAGGTCTAAAAGGGGAACATAATTCTCCACTGAGGGAGAAATAAAAACGGAAACAAGGACTACACCAAAAACAAAACACACAGTTCACACAATTGCCCAGGAGAGTCCAACATTCAGAGTAACAAATGACATGCTGCAGATGGATGAAACTGTAGCACAGACGCCACTGAAGTATTTGGCACAGGTCGACATGGTATTAGCTAAGATACCCACCAAGGAACTGTACAAAATCCAAGTTAGCGTCACACAGGAGGCACAGTCATGCATGAGGACAGACGCAGTAGAACTGTATGAAACAAAAAGTGAAAAAGAAGCATTGGAGCTCGTGGTCGAACAAGTAAAGTTCGATACCAAAGGAGAAAAATAACGCTCAAATAAAATTGAACAGGGTGTGAAAACAATCTACAACCACTTTTCGGACATTGCGCAGGCCGAGAGTTCAAGTATAGAAGAGAAACTTAATAAGATTTCCCAAACCATCGACCACGACTCCACCTGAGGTTAGGGAGAAGAGGAAAGCAAAAGCTGCACTCCAAATACTAGATTTGGAGAAACAAGCTAACACAACAATAGAATTGTTTGAAAGAACAATGCAGCTTTGGACAACGTTGGAGGAAGATAAACAGGTCTAACAATGGGACCAGGAGGAAGAGAGAATATGTGCAGAAATATGGGACCTCAAGAAGAGGCAAAAGACAATGATCATCACTAATCGTTTAAAAGGAACACATGAGATGAAGAGATTGTAGGAAGAGCTAAAGATTGCACAAGCATACAAACAAAAGATACATGCACATATGGAACCCCTCCAATAGGAAGCGACATAAATGATCGTGTAGACGAAGGCAGAGAAGAATAATATGGTGCAAACATAGGAAGAATGCACAACCATAGTTCAGGAGGAAGTCACATCGTAGAACTTAGAAGCACTTATAGAAAAGGATGTGCAGGTCCAAACACAAGGAAGGGGACTTGGATACAAGTTCCACAATCTAGCAAAGGTTGTAAAGGGAGTGCACAGTGCCTAGGTGGCTTGGGATGAGCCACATGTTAGTGTTGGGGGCCTGTTGGGATAGGCCCATTTTTGGGGTAAATACTAATTTTGGAGAATAAAACACAAAGAAGGAAAAGACAACTGGAAGGAAAAACAACACGTGTAAGGTAGACATGCATGTAGGAAAATAAACACGTGTAAGGTAGACATGCATGTAGGAAAATAAACACGTGTAAGGCATACACACATGTAGGAAAAACATCACATGCAAGACAAAAGTGCATGCATAATAGGAAAGCATGCGAAGCACACATGCAAGAAGAACTAGCCATGATAAGGTTAGGGTTTTGGTAAGAAGATGTAATGGATGGTAAGCCAAAAACATGTATAAGTAGGTACCTAATAGGTCTAGGTCAGGGTTGGTCATTGTTACTATGTCGTTCTAAGACAAAATGACTGTAAATATGATCTGTTTTGTGAGATTTTGAGCCGAGGAGAGGAAATAAGGTATATCTTGAGGGTTAGATCACATGATGAGGAGCCTGGTGTGATATAGTTTGCCTCGTTGTATGTTTCGACCTGTTTGATGGAGAATTGTAATGCGCGCGATGTTGTAGTTTTGGAAACACCATAATAAAATATCAGAGCAGACAAATCTTTGTGGACATAGCCCATGAGGGGTGAAACATGGTAGATCATATGTTATGTGATCGAATATTGTGTATTTCCTTTACTGTCAATGATTAGATGTTAGAAAAATGCGTGAATGACTAGTTAGATCAACTATTTTACATGCATGAATAAGAATGACAAGATACTCAATATAAGATGAATGTTAAAGTAAAAAGTGAATATCATAGAGTTTAATCCCATATCCCTACTCATTCCTAGGCTGCAATCACCTGAGTGTTGTAGCCACCCATAAGAGCTATCTCCTGTGAGACTGCGTAGTGCATTATGTGCATTGTGTTTCCTTCTAGTTTACCAGGATGGCCGATAGTTTTAGGGTTTTTTTTTGGAAACCATAGTAGATATAAACCTGGGTCAACCCAATAATGGTGTCAAGAGTGAGGTAACCAACACTTGTGGTTCCAGTGTTGGTTACTTGGAAGGAAAAGGGGATTAGCTTCAAAAGAGCCTGCGTAATTTGCCAAATAATTAAGCTAGGAACAACGTTGCCGTGCAAACAAAGGAGACAAGGATTTGATCTGAGGTAGTGAAGGAACATTTTCTAATCAGAGAAACAAACATAAATATATGTATTGTGGGTATTGTAGCCGTAAGTCCATCAACTCTGAGAATGAATGAAGGTATTCAATCAGGTAGCGAGTTAAATTCAATCCCAACCATTTATCGGGGGAAGGTCATCAAAGTGAGTTGTGATATTAGGAGTAGATGTACTCCAATGGAGGACTCCAAAATTGAAGAGTGTGAATTCCAGGTATGATGAAGCTTCGACGTCGTTGTCAAGTATGTGATCAAAATTCTAGGAAGAAGAGTAAGGAAAAATCACGTCGACGATCAAGGTAGGTAGTGGATACCGCATCAACACCATGTGTCATCGCCAAATTGAATGGAACAAGCGAGAGAGAACCCTCTGGAAGCCACGTGGCTGTGAGGTGGAAAATGCAAGTTTGGCTTAGGAAACTTTGGGAGGTCATAAATTTTTATCAGAGACTTGGATTTAAGTATGGTTACAGTCTTTGGTAAGATCTTATTGAGAAGAATCCAATTATGGGGTTTGTTTAGGGAAAATAAAAAAAGAAAAAAAAGGGAAAACTTGATATGCGTTGGTCCTAGGTTTTCAAAGAAAGGAACACCAAAAGGGAAGGATATCAAGGGATTCCCCCATATGCATTTCAAGGTTGGAGCAATCGTGAAGAGAAGAAATTATGCTAACATGTTCCTGCAACCAGAGAAAGAGACGAGTTCAATTATGTGATTAAAAGGACACTCGCCAATACATGAGAAATATTATATTTCCTTGCCTTTAAGAAAACTTAAGAATAATGATTGAAAATGAAGGACATGAAGAGGAGAGGATTATCGAAGGAAATCATCTATGATATGGATTAAATAACTATTATGATGGCTGCATGTACCTAATTTTCAACATATGAAAATGATTAGTGACCTTATGATTCATGCTAAGAGTTGTCTAATACGTGAGAGTATAAGGATGAAGATGTGAGGCACCACATGCTAGAAATAGTATGCAAACTTTGAAGTAACTCTGAAAAATGATTAATAACCGACATCAAACTCATTCAATACATGGACTATAAACTCTACAGCCACATAATATCATCAAACACTTTGGAATATGTAAATGTATGAATATAATATGTTAATTCCATCATCCAAACGTCAACGACATAATCATAGGGAAAATAAGACTCATGAACACATTTGAAATCGTAAGATCAAAATAGATAATAAAACTCCATCAAAACAATCATTAATCAAGATCAAACCCCAACTCCCTCAAGGTAGGAAGATAAATAACATTAGGTTTAAGAAATAGAGGATCAAGAAATAAGCTTAAAATTTTAGTAGGAGGCTCCTTTCCTTTTGCTTGTAAAAGAAAAAGTAAAGGGGGGTTTTTGTGGCCACAACAAATGACAACACACTGGAAAAACCAATTATCTCTGTCAATAGAAGTGGAGGGCCCATGCTTCAAATTTGAGTTTTAAAGATAAGTTCAACAAACTACAAACAATTTTCCAATAATCATGAGTGCCACAATGATGCCAAAATTCTTATAGATATGACCCAACATTTCTAGTACTTAAAATCTATCACACCTTTTTCATAGAGCCAAACAATGAGATAAATTCTTTTATTGGATTCACACTTCAGACTGGTTTTGGTTTGACTATGGGTTGACATTTTTAAAACAAACAAACATCTACCTAAGTGTGTTCATCATCTCTCTTTTGTCGACATTGCTTCACTTCCAGCGAGTGTCCATAGCCCCGACGAAGTTGCCTCGGTACCATACAAGAATAGCGCCACTTCCAGAAGGAATCCATATCCCTGACGAGTTTACTTGTACTTATTACACTATTGATAGTACTTTCAAGTTCCTTTTTATTTCAGAGTATGATCACCCTTTTAGATTTGTATATAGACATGCATATACACATATGGTGTGAAGGAAGCGAGATGATATGAGGGTTGCTTTGATTTACTGAGTAGATGTTATGAATTTTAATTTAAGACACATGTATCCCCCAAATCCATCATACTATTTGTCATCTTATTAATGTGAAGTGGATGAAGCTCAAATAAAAGAGTGGATAGAGACTTTCCTATACTTATGGATTATCAAGGTACGCACAACATGCACATGTGTTCCACCATAACTATCAGTCCATACCTACAACTGAGAACTTCATGAATGTTCACTCAGATAGAGCAACCCATGCATCTTCTAAATTGTAAAAAAATTCTTCAGTGTGTGACTAGAATGGGATCAGTCCCCTACTCAAATTTAGAGAGTAATCCTCAAGGAAGACTACGAGTCAAATCAACTCAAGGAAATACCAACATTCAAATCAAAATATGGAAGGGATCTATATAAGAAGAAAGAAAGACTAAAATCAGAAGTCAATTCATGGAAAAGAAAACTAAACTAAGAGAAATATAAACTAGAATGTCAATCATCAGGAAGGAATTAAAACTGGATGAAATATAAGAAGATAACCCGTTAGCAAGAAACATATCTGGTTCATCAACAATGAAAGTGTTTTCAACGAAATCTCAAAAGTAAGGAAAGGAAAATAACCAATAAATAAATGGTAACCATTCTACATCAAACCCAACAGAAAAAATTCCCAGAGTAGCTATCCGAAATAAAGGATGAAGCAGATTACAAGGAATGATGACCGGTGTAAAATATTTGCATCACAATTCTTCAAACCAACTATCGCATACAAGTTATTTCATTTAGTCCAACAAAACAAGTTTCTAGGAATCCAGAAACATGGGTTAGTGTAGATGCTCGATCAAAATAGATTTTCAAAAACCAATTTCATGTAATATTCCATAAACCCAAATGCTCTCAAGAKTTCTTGTCACAAGAAATTCCTTTGCAATTTTAAAAACCTGTAATTTTCCAATAACAAAAATTACATTTCTAACCAAAGCGCCATTTTCTCTTTTTTCTATAAAATAGAATCATTAGCCACACAGACCCAAATAATTCAATCTAATGAAATAAAGAGGAAAATCACAGTTATGGGGGTCATCAAAATAGTCATGAAAAGAACTCCAAATATCAACTAGATTAGAAAACAAATACGTGAGTAAATAAATGAGACTATATTTCTGATTAGCTATTGAGTTGTTGGCATTATGGGTTGATAAAAAGTATCACAAAGGAATCTGATCAACCGAGTTCGTATTAACACTTCCCTAAGTTGCCTTATTTCAAGAGAAAATATTCAGAGCTACTGGTTGCATAAGCCATTTTCTCGACTTGCATGCAAAAGAGAACGTTGTGATCATCTCTTAGGTAGTTTGGGAAGAAATCCTCCTCTTAAATGACTGACTTATTAAAATGAAATTAATCTAAGTTTAAAAGTAAGGACCATAATTAAAACTAATTCTAGGAAAAACATGCTAAGCTAAAATAAACTTAAACTAAGTTGGCGGTCATAAAACTCCGTGTGAAGGCCAGTGTAGTTATCAAGTATTCATTACCTATCCATTCAATCAAATATCACACCCTTCTTCATGAGATATTATCACTATGTGCTTTCCCTCAAAATTCCTTTTACCAAAATACTTTAGTGTCATGATTGTTGCGAGATTTGGATCTCTAGACGCAATGTCTTGTTCCTGAAATCATAGTCAATCAAATTAAAAAAAAAGTACCATAAGACTTCAATTGCAGTTATTTTCTAAAGATACCAAGAAAGATGGACTCCTAGGTAATTTTCTGAAGAAGATATAAGCAAAATATTTAAATGACCATGCTGTCTTAAATTGTCAAAAATGCATCTAGACAACGTGAATGAATGTCTCTTGATGCTATGTATGAAAAAAATCTTGAATGAAGAAATATGCAAGATAAAAGATGAAATTCCTTCTTAAAACTAACTAAACATAGCATAAGATATGTGCAACCAATGCCCATAAATTAAAACTAAAGATGTTGAAAGAAAATAACTCAAACAAAAAGAAGTATGGTAAGATCACTATGCTAAACAAGTCTAAACAAAAAAAATCATGTTGGTTGAAAGTGATCAAAGAAAAGAGTGGATGTGAAAGAAAAGATTTGGATAACTCCAAACCCAAGGAAAAATAACCATCTAAAGAGATTACAAGGATTTGGAGTGGCTTGAATTTTAGATGGGCAAAATTTTAATACTTAGAATTTAAAATTAATGTGTATGGTACAGAAAGATCAACACTCATAATAAATTCCATCAAACAAAAGATTCCGGTTAGAATCATATTCATATGATGATTCTATATCTTTGAGTGGTCATTTTCATCCCAAGAGGAACTAAATTGCATCTTCATTTTAAAATATTCCACTTGTAAGATGAAAACATTCTTGGACAATATTTGACATGATGATCATACATGAAATCAATGATCTAAAAATTACCCAACACATGGAATTTTTTTGAGAATAAGATGAAGTAAAATTTCCCCGATATCAAAATTAAATTGAAAAATCCAATCAAGGGAAACGTTGTGGTCAATCCCATTTCTTCACCCCTGTGAGCATCACCTGATGCAATGAGTGCTAAGTGGACTATTCAAATCATGAGAATTATTGGTCAGTTGCAGCTAATACTCATGGATATGGGTCATAGATTAATGACTTACACTACGCAGTTAATCCTGAAAATGATATCTAATATGTTGCACTATGGAAGCCCCTATATGCTTAGAGAATTTATTTATTGATCATCCAACAATAATGAAAAGAGAATGCAAACAATAAACTATTTAAAAACTAGAAAGAAAAAATGAACTATGCAAAGGAAAGACACTAGTCTATTCTGTCCTACTCTTACTCTACACTAAAAATGACATAAAAATGAACTATGTAAAGTCATAATGCTAATGTATCCATCCTTGTAATCCCAAGCCTGCATAGATATGTTCCAGACAAAATATTAGAAATAGACCTTGGAATAAAAATAGAGTAAACATAGGAAAAATTAAAGCATGATAAACTCTATCCACTATATTATAAATATGACAATGATAATTCAAGGGAATATTAGAAGAATATGATTCCTCCAACCATGCTTCAATTCTACCATAAGATCTACCATTACTACCATATAATTGATAGAGGGAGTTCAATGGAAAGTGGCATACCGGATGATAACCGTGCATAGAATTCACATAAAGTGTGCTTGGTGAAATAAACTTCATGTTTATAAAGTTGTTTATCCCTGAAGACAAACCAAAAGAATGAGGGCCTGACATAACCATCAGTGTATACCAAAGTGCCTCATTATCATGGCAAGCCTCCTTGGACTCACACTTCAAGTAACCATCTACTTGAGATAGACTAGTGAGATCAAATGATATGCATGGGCTAGGACCAACCATGGTATGAAATATATCTTCATAACAATGGTGAGATCCAATAGTATCAACAATATTAACTATAGGGCTATTTGAACAAGAATATTCACTATTTATCAAAAATGAAGAAGAAAAAGAAGAATACATCTTTTGATAAACATTTRCTATAGAATCCTCTTCATCCCATGGAAAAGGATGATAAGGCTTGGTTGTAATAAATTCATGAGAAGATGCCTTCTCCCCTCTATATTCCATACATGTTAGGGACCTAACCTCCCTAACCCCTCACATAGGTAGAATAATATATTTTCCATGTAATAAATGCCAATATTAATAAGGCCCAATAATAAGGAAGAATAAGTCAAATGTAAGAAGACCTAATAGAAGCTTCTGCTTCTAGAAGATCTTCCTCTAGATTGTTCTTTTGATAGATAGATTTAGTAAAAATAGGAGTCGAGGGCATGTAAAGTTTTTTCTTGAGAATTATTGTAATAGAGCACTGCTCTACTGGAGTTTGATCCCTTGAAGAGGCAAGTGAACATTGTTTCCTATCAATAAAGGTATTATTTTGGTGTTGTGGTTTCATCTATTGTGTTGTTCCATTTTTATTCTCTGCAATATTTATGTTTTCATCTATTATAATAGATTTGGCACTTTACAAGTGGTATCATAACACTTTCCTTGGAAGAAAATTGTGGGTTATTTTTTTCCAGGGTAGAGACGTATTCCAACGTCTTAAAGCTACATAGATCTGTCATTCAATGCATAAATCCATGGTCGAGGAAGCATACACACAATAACTAAAAGTGTTACTTAAGCGCACATTGTTGGCCACCGTTATAACCCTTTTTGGTACCCCTTTGAGTGGTAGCGCATTAGACAACACCTATATACAGATAGACCTAGATATCCTAAAGCCCTTCATAGATAAAATAATTGTCCGCATGACTACTATAGTTCCATCGAGAAAAGCACTTGGGAAGATACTCTCTAGTACCTGGGTAGTCAGGTAGTACATCTAACGCCACAGTCTAGCCTCCTTAGTTGGTGCTCTGAGATATTGGGCCAAGTACTACTGTTAGACCTCACACATATATCATAGAGCTATAGCATAAGAAAAAACCTTGTCTGTAGAAACCCTGAATACCCTAACCCTTAAGACAAAAACATAAATAGAACATACAAGATCTATTTCTGTGAAACCTTACCTCCTACATTTTGGTTGCGAAATCACTACACATTTCTCCCTGTTAAGAATTTGGGCATTTCACCGCTATGCTATTCTTTAGATCAGAGTATAACTCCGTAGTAGTCTAAATCCTGCTCGCACCATTATTTGAGCCCTATCCCATTGGATTCCTCTCTTCACCCTCATTGCAGTCATACCTATCATTTTCAATAATTGTTTTTCCCGTGGACCTGAACCCCTTCCAATCCCCTTATTTGGGCCTTACCCCATTGGATTCCCCTTGTCTCCCTATTTTTCGTGATACCCTTCACCCATAACCCCTTTTCTATGTGGTCCCACCCATCCCTTTCCATTTCCCCCCTTCATCATGTCCCACACCCGTAGCCAATACTTGGAAGCCCACTTCAATTCCTTGTCCTCTGATTTCACAGAGACCCAACATGAAGTGCGATAGATCAGTGCCAATATTTCCACCATCAATAAAAACATGCATTCCTCCATAGATTCAAAAATGGAAACCATGAACATGACCTCTCTACCCAAATTTCATTCGTCACTCGCATGATCTGGGCCAAGCTGAATATCCCTTGAGACCTTACCTCCTCTAACCCACCTTTTCCCCCCGAAGGTAAAAATTCCTCCAATTCCTAGAATTTTTATCCCCATCACTTTCAGCGTGACCTACACCTTCTATGCATGGATGTGAACAAATTTGATGGCTTGGATCCAACCAGCTGGGTAACTCAAATGGAACACTATTTCTCTTTGTACGAAATTACATATGAGTTGGACAAACTATGATATGGTGTTTTCCATCTAGATTAAGAACATTGGCAATGGAGAAAAAATGCCCGCCATGGGTATGTGGCTTGGACACAATTTTTTGCAGAGATTTATGAACGCTTTGACACTGACACCAACCATTTAGGTCGTTTTACCAAGTTGAAACAATCTAGCACAATGGAAGATTTTATTTCCTCTTTTGAGTGATTGGCTTTCCACCCGGAGGGCATGTCAAGGGTGAAATACGTGCCCATGTCCTCATAGCTCGCCTCTAGAGTTGGGTGGAAGATACTAAAATATCTAAGGAAGCACAACATGTTTTCTCTTCTCAAAACAAAAATCCCTCTTTTATTCCTTTCCCTAAACAAGTCACTCCCACTCCTCCTTATGCTCCACTAAAGATCCAAAAATTGAACCGTGAAGAAATGGCTGAACGCCAAATCAAGGGCCTTTGTTATAATTGTGATGAAAAATATTTTACTGGGCACAAGTGTAAGTAAAAAAATATTTTTATGGCCATCTTTGAGGATGTTTTTGAAGAAGAGGTCAAGGATCTCCATGTGGCTGAATCACCTGAACACACTGACCTGAATCCACCATCAGACCCCCCAGAAGTTGAACCAATCATTTCCCTGAATCATCTTACTGGCTTCTCTGCTCCCAAAACCCTCAAGATCATTGGTTACATTAAGAATCAAAAGGTCATCATCCTCATTGACAGTGGTAACACCCATAATTTTATTCATCATCGAATTGCCCAAGAAAATAAATGCTATATCCGAGTAGTCAACAACGTTCAAATCATGATTTTGAATGGCGGGTCCATGAAATGTGGGGGGCGTTGTGAAAATGTGCATCTCCAAATTGGTTAGTACCACATGAAATATCATATGTTTTCTATTGATATGGGTGGTTGTGACATTGTGCTGGGTGCCAAATGATTAAGGACTCTGGGCCCCATTCTCATGGATTTTAAGGAATTAACCATGTAATTCAACCAGTAAGTCCAACAATATCAATTCCAAGGAATAACAATAGGCTCCCTTGAGTTCATCAGTTCCCATCGCATGGAAAAACTACTCAGAAAAGGTCATTCCGACATTATTGCAAAAATCCATTCCATTCAAGCCACTAAGACACCCTCTGTGACTCCCGACCTCCAATCCATCATCTCCAAACATCAAGTTATTTTTTCCACTCCCCTGGGACTTCCTCCTTCTCGTGGTGTTCATGATCATTCCATTCCCCTAGTACCCAATATCCTTCCTCCCAGTGTTCATCCCTTTGCCCATAAAAATGAAATTGAGAAAAATGTTCAAGAATTGCTCGCCAGAAGCATTATCCATCCTAGTAATATCCCCTATTATTCTCCTTTGGTCATGGTACTTAAGAAATAAGTCTCTTGGTGCATGTGTCCTAACTTTCACACCCTCAACAAACTCACCATCAAAGAAAAATTTCCCATTCTTGTCATTGATGATCTCTTGGATGAATTAAGTGGTGCCTGATTCTTTACTAAACATGATCTTTGTTCTGGCTACCACCAGATATGTATGAAAGAGGAAGACATTCCTAAGACCACATTTCAAACTCATGAGGGAAACTATGAGTTCTTGGTCATTCCCTTTGGCTTGTGTAATTCTCCCTCCACTTTCCAAATCCTCATGAATCATGTCTTCCATCTTTTTCTACGTCATTTTGTCTTAGTTTTCTTTGATGATATTCTCATTTATAGTAAAACCTATACAACCCATCTTTCTCATGTGGATCAAGTTTTTCATCTACTCTCTCAACACCAAATTTTCCTCAAACAATCTAAATGTTCTTTTGGAGCCTCTAAAATAGAGTACTTGGGTCATATTGTTGGCAAGGAAGGTGTCAGGGTGGATCCTTAGAATATTTAAGCTATGCAAGATTGGCCTCACCCTAAGACTCTAAAAAGTTTGTGTGGTTTTATGGGTTTAAAAATATATTATTGCAAGTTTATTAATAATTATGGAAATATTGCGACGCCTCTCACTACTCTCCTTAAAAATAATTCTTTCACTCAGACTCCAGTAGCTGATCATTCCTTTCAAGATTTGAAGCAAACTATGTGCACCACTCCTGTCTTGGACCTTCCTGACTTCACAAAGACATTTTTCCTAGACTGTGATTCTTTTGGGAGAGGAATTGGAGCAGTCCTTATGCATTATGGACGATCTTTTGCCTTTACTAACAAACAACTATCAGAGCGACATTTGGTCCAATTAATATATGAAAAGGAAATGATGGCTATTCTACATGCAGTGGATCTATGGCACCCTTATCTATTGGTGAATAAGATCTTTGGATATGATTATGAGATTATTTACAAGAAAGGATAAGACAATGTTGTTGCTGATGCTCTTTCAAGAAAATATGAAGATTAAGGGTCCCTTTTTCCCCTCTCCTTCATTGTACCATATTGGATCCAAGTTGTTCGCTAGGAATGGCTACAAGATCCCAAAATTTCGAGTCTGATCCAAAAATTGCAAGAAAATTCTTCAGTTTCCCCTGAGTACTTGTGGCACAATGATGAGATTCACTACAAAGCTTGTATGTATTTAAGTAAACAATCATAACTTAAATCCACGGTGCTTTTTGAGCTTCACGCTACACCCAGAGTTGGAAACTTTGGGTTTACCAAAACCTATGACAGGGTCAAACCTTCTTTTTTCTGGGATGGTATGAAACATGAAGTTCACACTTTTATGGTAGAATGTGATGTCTTTCAATGCAAGAAGGGAGAAATAGTGAAATCCCCTGGCACATTACAACCACTTTTGATCCCACCTGCTATTTGGAGGGATATCTCTATGGATTTCATTGTTGGCTTACCTAAATCGAGCAATAAGTCATCCATCATGGTGGTAGTTGATCGTCTTTCCAAGTATGCTCATTTCTGTGCTCTTCAAAATCCTTTCACCGCCTCCACTATGGCTCAAATTTTCATCGATCATATCTTCAAGCTTCATGGCATGCCTAATTCTATTGTTTCTGACAAAGATCCCACTTTCATCTGCAATTTTTGGAAATAACTATTAAGGATACAGGGCACAAAATTACATCTCAACATTGCCTATCATTCTCAGAATGATGGTCAAACTGAAGTTGTCAACAAGTGTTTGGAAACATATTTGAGGTGTTTTCATCTGAACTAAAATTTTAGTGGGATCAATGGTTACCCCTAGGTGAATGGTGGTACAACACCTCTTACCATACAACTACTCACATGACTCATTTTGAGGAAGTATATGGACATAATCCACCTCCAGTTCTATCATACATGCCCGACATCTCGATGGTCCATGCGGTTGACCAAAATCTTACATTTCAAGAGGGTATTCTTTGTAACTTCAAAGAGAATTTAATCATGGCTCAGAATCAGATGAAACAACAAGCAGGTCAAGGTCGCTCAAAATATCAATTTGCTGAAGGGGACCAGGTGTTTCTTCGACTTCAAGCTTATAATAAGACTTCACTCAAGGCTGACCATTTTAAAAAACTGACGACCAAATTTTATGGCCCTTATATAGTTATCAAGCGCGTGGGACAAGTGGCCTATCAATTATATTTTCCCAACCATTCTAAGCTCCATCCTATTTTTCATGTCTCTTGCTTAAATAAGGTGATTGAAACTAAGTGCTAACCTCAAGCCAGTATTCCCGAGTTGGATGAAGAAGGCTCAATCTGGATGAAACCACACACAGTCTTGGACCAGCGTGAACGCCATATTCGTCATCGCATCATCAAGGAAGTGTTAGTCCAGTGGAAAGATACAACTCTAGCCGATGCAAACTGGGAGCCCGCTACCATTCTGCAACAATTTMCTCATCTCAAACCATGAGGACAAGGCTATTTTTTAAGGGGGAGGGCATGTTAGGGACCTAACCTCCCTAACCCCTCACGTAGGTAGAATGATATATTTTCCATGTATTAAAGGACAATATTAAGGCTCAGTAATAAGGAAGAATAAGTCAAATGTACGAAGACCTAATAAAATATTATGCTTCTAGAAGATATTCCTCTATATTGTTCTTTTGATAGATAGATTTAGTATAAATAGGAGTCAAGGGCATGGAAAGTTTTGTATTGAGAATTATTGTAATAGAGCGCTGCTTTGCTTGAGGTTGCCCCCTTGATGAGGCAAGTCAACATATATTTATTCCGGAAAAAAATTCTCTATCTGATCTATATCCCCTATAGTAAAGAAATATACAAACATACGAAGTCCATCTAAACCATTATAATTTATAATATTTTCATTTAAATCCAAATCAACATGTGGGGAAACATTAAAACATGATTTATATTTTTCATCCACTGAATCATCTGTTTCACTAGTAAGAGAAACTAGGAAGGAAATAAAATCATGGTTAGAGGGCTTATCATCCAAAGAAAACCTATAGAAAAGATGAACAAATATGATAACAAAATATTGAATGGATTCATCCTCATTCTTCTTTAGCTCTAAAATTTCTGCACATACATTATCATAATAATAATTCTCAAAAACATGCAAAAATTCACGCATAAATTGTTCCCATGTGTGAATAGAGGCAGACGACAAGGTCTCACACCATCTCTTAATCTGGCCTACAAATGTGAGAGTGAAAAACCTAGAAATGACATATCCATCAATAATATTGCGAGAACCAAAAAATTTCCAGAAATGTAAAGCATGTTCAGATGCAAAGATTTCACTCTCGCCATCAAATCTAAGTTGTGACAAGAAATGTCAAATATTCATAGGAGCTTTGGGAGATATAGTACCATAAAAACACCTCCATAAAGGGATAAGGGATGGATAAGTTAGTAAATTAATTTTTTTTAACAATAATGACTACGCAGGCTCAACTTGTCATCTGGCCCTCCTAGCGCCATTTCTGTTGATGGGTCCGAATGGCCAGTCAAGTAGATGAGGGAAAACACCCGATGGAAGGTCCTAATCAAACCTACTCTCATTTGGTGTAGCGTTTCCCACGGGTATATGGGTCTCGCTGCCGCTCAAAATTAAAAGATTAAAAGAGGAAAGACAACAAACTTCCCCCCAAAGAGTTCTAAATAATTCAAAGACTAATCTAACTACAAAAAAATAATCTAATATAAATAATTCTGATCTATCCCGGGAGAAAAATTAGAAGATGACACAACTTAAAATGATACTTTTATAGAAGAAATAGTTCATGATAGATGTCATGGGAAAATCCCCTTGCGGATAGGTGAATATCCCCTTGGACTCTAGACCCCTATACCAAGAAAAAAAAGTGAAAATGGACACTAACATTCCTTTTAATCTAACTAACTAATCAGAAAGAGAAGGAGAAGGAAGAAAGTGTGATGCACCTTATTCCGATGTTTTTCCTCGCTGCTCCAACTTGAGCTTGATCTTCAAGCTCCTTAGCACCGTTTGACACCTGCAATGCAATGGAAAACAAAACAAATAACTCCTACTCTACTCTATAAGATTAGTCTAATCAAATCCATCTATAAGACAACCATATGTAAAGAGACATAGGTTAGAAGGAAATAGGCCAAGCAATATATTAATGAGAACTCTTAAAGAAATACTTACATACTGTAGATGTAGTTGCATTAGCTTCCCCAAGTCCTCCTCATCCAACCCTTGCACAAAGATACCAAAATCATAGGTTTGATATCCTAAAGCTTTCTCCTAAGACCATAGGTTTTATACCTCAAATATCCACACCTTCTCCATGAAAATCCCTCATTATATATGATTTGGAGGATTAAACACCATGGAGAGGATGACTCATGAGATCCACTAAAACAGATTCTGAAATATATTTAGGGAGAAAATATCTCTTAAGGATTTTAGGGGGGAAATATCTCTCAAGTATTTTAAGGAGGAAATATTTCAACCATCCACGAGATCCTCCACCTTCCCTAAACAATAGGAAACCAAATGTGAGGTGGAT
>SNQJ01S0005352.1:150499-165254 GCA_010110895.2 Picea sitchensis | reverse complement strand
AAAGTGAAAATGGACACTAACATTCCTTTGAATATAACTAATTAATCAGAAAGAGAAGGAGAAGGAATAAAATATGATGCACCTTATTCCGATGTTTTTCCTCGCTTCTCCAACTTGAGCTTGATCTTCGAGCTCCTTATCATGGTTTGACACCTGCAATGTAGTGGACAGCAAGACAAAGAAATCCTACTCTACTCTATAAGATTAGTCCAATCAAATCCATATATAATAAAAACATATGTAAAAATACATAGGCTAGAAGGAAATAGGCCAAGCAATATATTAATGAGAACTCTTAAAGAAATACTTACATACTGTAGATGTAGTTGCATTAGCTTCCCCAAGTCCTCCTCATCCAACCCTTGCACAAAGATACCAAAATCATAGGTTTGATATCCTAAATATTTCTCCTAAGACCATAGGTTTTATACCTCAAATATCCACACCTTCTCCATGAAAATCCCTCATTATATATGATTTGGAGGATTAAACACCATGGAGAGGATGACTCATGAGATCCACTAAAACAGGATCTGAAATATATTTAGGGAGAAAATATCTCTTAAGGATTTTAGGGGGGAAATATCTCTCAAGTATTTTAAGGAGGAAATATTTCAACCATCCACGAGATCCTCCACCTTCCCTAAACAATAGGAAACCAAATGTGAGGTGGATTCTCACGCTTAATTAATTTCTTTTTCATGAATATTAATAATAATTCATGTGCACTTGGTATTTTGTCCTTCATGTAATATATCCCTCCCCCACATTGACTAGGGATTGTGACATAGGTTATTTCATGGTGTTGAGGTGTATGAGACACTTATATGACACTTATGACACTTAGGGAAAGGTACCTAGATGTGCAAATTTCATGTGTAACAGAATCCCCCCCTAAAGTGTGAGGTCAGAAGAGATAATGGTGGCCGAAACACTTTACAAATCTTTGATGCAAGGGCGTGGAGTTGGATAACCTAGAAGAAGCTACAAACAATCGTCAAACAATGTTAAAAAATATTCCATTTTCGAGGCAAGCATACCTATGCTCGGAATACGAGATGACTCAAAGCACGACCACCGACCAATACACTGCAGATCATGAAAAATATTGACTAAGGATATGGCCACCAAAGATACAATGTGGATCCATACCTCCATGACATGAACTAATCGTAGCCACGAAAAATACACAATGGAGCTACGGGATGATAAAACATAGCCACAGACCAATACAATGTGGATCTATGTGATAGTCTATACATCAACATGCTCAAATGATCTCCTTCATAGTCTGGGAAAAATAGTTTAATAGAGTGAATTCTCAACCCAGGGTCTTTGTCCCAATCCCGATGCTGCACAAATCTAGCCACGTGAATAGAGGTTTTGATGTCGAACATGGTAGAAACCACTTGATTACCAGTCATTGAGGTAAACTGTTAAAAAGTGTGAGGGAAATCACCATTGATGTCAATGACTCCCAAGGTATCCCAGTATATTCCAATGAATGTGAATAAATGAGCTGAGGTCGAACATTCATGGAATCGTCTGATTGAAGGTCAATGATGTAAACCTACTGTCGGAGGTGAAGAGGTTTTCCATTGAGGCATGCAGGTACCAAGGTACTAACGGGTTCTAAGTCTAATTCCTGGATGATGTGTTGAAGTCGACAGAAAAAGACTCGTTGAAGGAGGGCCTTGATGTATATCCCCCATAAACGACATGAAACTTAAATAGGAAAATGATGTAATATGGTGAATCTAATTAGTATGAACTGACATAGAAGATGGAAACTGGAAATACTGCATATGCATGGTTTGAAGTGAAACTTCCCTTGAACATGATGAGGCATGGAAACTGACTTAGAAGCATTGAATCGACGAGTACCAATAATGTAATGTGATGATAATAAGAGAACTCTTAGACTTGACAAAAAATTATGGTGACACATGGAATTGGTATAACTCAGAGACAAGCGAATTACACAACTATAAGACGAGACACAAACAGGTGCCATGTTCAAGGGCGAAAAAATCTGCCATAAAGGATTCTCAAAATATTGAACCACTTCCTTCAATTCCCCCCCGACCCAGATAGATGGCACGAGTCCGAAAAAGTGATAAAAGTATACTCGGTCACATTCTCATGTATTTACGAGCACGAGAAATAACAAAGACTAAGCTCGATATTGGTTTCATTTTTACACAAGCTTGAAACAAAATTAAACTGATGCTTGTAAATTCCCAACGTAATTTCCAAAGGTAGGGATACCCATGGATGGTTGGTACTCTTCCTCCAACTTGAAAAGCTAGCGACATAACTCCAGAATGATAATCAAAGGCTGGAGACATGCCCCCCCAAAATTCATTTCATTCACCGACTTTGAGGTTGTCACCAATTTCTGTACTAGATGGAGAAAAAGGATATGTGTGGATGAAAGGAAGGGTCAAATACGATACCTAAAAAAATAATCGACTTGACATCTACAAGATCTAGCTAAAGACTCGACTCGATATCTACAAGATCTAGCGAAAGACTTAAATTGTTAGGAGAGGTGATTGTTTCATTTTTTAATAATCTTGACACAAGAAAAGAACTATGCTCAGGACCTCTGTTTCATGGCTCCGGGTTCAATCCCCAGATTTCTGTTTCATTTTTTAATGAGGTTGCTATAGAGAGGAAAACTGTGCTCGTAGCTCTGGGTTCAATCCTCAGATTTTTGTTTCATTTTTGAATGAGCTTGCTATAGAGTGGAAACATATTCTCAAGGATTCTTCTTGATCATGGCTTCTAAGAGGATAATACTTTTGAAGGAATACATGTCAAGGGACAAACACCAATCATGGATTCCAAGATATCTTCGCTAGATGGAAGAAAATCACTCTGGAAGGAATACATGTCGACAACCTCGATAAAAGTAGGTATATTTGTCTCTAATATCCCTATCGAAGAGATGACCATGTCAACTATCGAATCTAAGTCAGGAGAAGGGAGAGATTACCTCTCATTCAGGGTTGAATGCATGGGGAAAATATTTACATAATTGACCTGCGGTGGGGTGGACATTGCTAGAATGTATGGACCATTCAGGGAAGGTGGATGGCTTACCATCAGATGAGGGTCGATGAATGAAAGTTGGTCAATCGTTACTATGTTTCCGTTGTGAGGAAAACACATCACTCGAAAGAGAGTGGACACAAAATATTTCATAATGTAGACATAGTCTTTCCCAAGGAGAAGGTTAAATTCCAAGGGGTCATGAACTACCATCACATTGACGTAGACCGTTTTTCCTCCCAAAGTAACTGGAAACTGAGGAAGGATCCCTAAAGGTTGACTAACTCTTCTGTCAAAGGTCAACATATTCTGAGTCACATGCATAAGCTGCAGGGAACCAAAATCTTTCCAAGCATTCGCAGATAAGATGCTAACAAAAGAACCTATGCCTATTACAGTGTTAGGGATATTCCTATCACAAACCTGCATAGTGATTTGGAAAGGAACATAAGAGGGAAGATGAGGTTTTGTCAAATGATTCGAATTAATAGAAATCATATGATTGCTTGAAGGGGGTGCCATCAGGATGGGCGGAGTGCCCCCTTGTCCATGTGAATAAATATTAACGAGGTAGACTTGAGCAACATCCTCACTCTTTGAATGAGGAGTGGGATCGAATGGTGGTGGAACCAGATCGACCACTTTGGTTGCACTCTTCAAAGGAGGAGTGGGATCGACTGATGGTAGAATTGGATCGACCACTTTGGAAGTCTTCAAGGGAGGAGTGGGATCGATCAGTGACAGAACTGGATCGACCATTTTGGCACTCTTCAAATGAAGAGTGGGAATGACTGATGACAAAAATGGATCAGTCACTTGGGTTTCACTTTTCAGATGAAGAGTGGGGCTGATCGATGACATAACTGTATAAACTACTTGGGTTTGTGGTTCAATCGAGGATGAAACTAGATTGACCACCTGATTAAAAACACTGACCGAGGATGGAACTGGATTGACTAGTCCATCAACTAATGACAGTTTGGAAGAAATATTATGATAACTAGTTGGAAGTTGAATATTTTTCAAAAGATAAGAAGCCTCGTCCATATGAGGGAAAAGGTCAGAGTAATGATCACCTTCACATAACAAAAGGAAATTTGACAGTTCTATTCTTGTTACTAACCTTAGTGTCACAAGCTAATGGGGTGTCACCAACATGTGTCGCAAAGGATGATGACATGGAAGACCACATTTCTAAGACCTTGGGGATACTAGGGAAATCCCTCTGAAAGTGGTCACCCTTACAAAGACTGTAGGGGAATTTGGGTTTAGGATTCTTCATTTTAATCTTATCGACTTTATGAACACTCCCAGTACGATTAACCGTAGCTGGTTTCTTGGATCCAACATTATATGGTGTGGTTGGAGGCTTGGTCTCTTTCTGATTCTTCATCTCATCAACCTGGCTACTTGCTTTAGAGATTTCACTAGGCGAAGAAGGAGAAAGGGAAGGAGACCTGACGGGTGAAGAAGGAGAAAGGTCGACATGAGCTTGATGTGTGGGTGGTGTGCTTACATATGAAACACTAGGTGCATTTGAAGCACTGGGAAGATTCAAGATCACTGGAGTGGGGAACAACCAAATCGGTAAATCGATCATGAGTCCCAAAAGACTCAGTGTAACAATGCACGAAGAACCAATGTTTTCAAAAGAAGGAAAGGAAAAAGGTTCCCCGGGAAAAGGGGTTCCTCTGTTAGTACTCCCAGGAGTTGATGCCATTGACACTGACTCGGCCTAAGGTACACTAAGAAAAACAAACAACACACACTACAAATATGAGAAGCAAAAAATCAAACAAACCTTCCCACAATGAAACCACTAGTTGGTGATGAAATATAATATCACAAGATCAATATAGTAAGGGGTCGGGATAGAGCGGGTGGATCAGTTACGTTGGTGACCTGCTTAACGAACTTACACCTTGGTGCAAGATTCCACACAATAATCATGGATTTACCCTCCAAGGAGCCCGAGTGAGTTTGACCAATGTCTGTTCTAGGTACAATGAAGACTTCCCTTCACCGTCACCTTGTGTACGGACCCTAAATATTACGGCTACTAAGGTCACCAACTCAAAATCAATCTTTGGGCGGGTATAGTCGACAATCAAGTCCAAACGTACGGGAAAGATAACAAGTCTGAAATCCTTCAAGAGAATTGAGGAAAAGTGGATTGGTAGAAATCTAGAGGACCCCGAATAGATTCGGAATTCACGAATCACCGAGACCAAATGAAGACAGTTAGACCTCAAGAAGAACCTCCAATATATGATCTGACTAGTATGAGCGATTAAGCCTAAGAGGGATAATATCCGTTGCTCTCCTGAATGCAACCTTGTGTGTAACCCCTCTGTGAGAGTGGGATCCCAACTATGCTTATATGAGCAATTGGATTTAATGCTCCCTAGCACAATATTCTATGTTTTTCTAATGGATTTGGAAAGTTATCCTCACAACCTATTCCAAATCCCTACACTTGCTAATGTAGGTTCGCTACCATAAAATATAAAATTGTCTGATAAATTTTATAAGCGCTTCATTTTAGGGCTGTTGTTTACTGAAGGGTGTGAAACTGATGATGTTGTAGACTTGACTCCAAAAGAATGCATAAAAATGAGATGCAAATCTTTTTATTCAATGAGTCCTACATACGGGATGGAGAAGAGGTTCAATTTTCTTCAACAAAAACACCCAATTCCCAAATGCAACTTAGTTATCTACACTACCCAACAAAAATAATGCAACTATATTTCTTTGTTTTATTATAATGTATAAATAAATTAAATGCAAATCCTTTAATTCTCCACTACTTTCAATTAAAAGAAAGAGTCAGATTCATATGCAAAAGACATGAAGCAAAAAGGGATTCAAACAAAGCATGCACTCAAAGCAATGAGAATTGAAAGAAAAAAAGTAGGATATAAAATGTTCAAACAATAAATCATTCAAGGATTCGACAATCGACAAGCATTCATGCAATACGAAAAGTTTTAGAGAAGAATCCAAAAACTGATAAGGAGAAAGAGAAATCACTAAAACTGTCCTGACAAAAAAGAAGCAAGAAAGATAAATCTTGCAATTTGAAAAGGTGAAAGATCGAATCAAGACAACAAAGAGTGATAAGTATCAAATCTTCAACCCAAACAAATCCAAAAACTAATGTACAAATTCTGGGAAAAGATCTCTGCAAGACTGACTGAAAAAATGGAGCAGAAAATGGCAGAAAAAACCAAAACAGGAGATCAAAGCTCCCTAAATCAAGGGCACAGAGCGCTATAGAAATCTGTAATACACTGCATAGGATTGCTTATTACATATCAAAACTCTGTGATGCACTACATAGGAGAGCTAACTTTCCCAAAAACTCAAAACAAATCCAAAAAACTCAGAAAAACTCACCCAGAATTCTCATAATTTTGTGAAATTGCCATTGAAGAGTGGAGAAAGGAAATAGATTAGGAACAAAGAGTGAAAATGATCTAAAATATGGGAAAAATCCAGGGACTATCCAAGGAAAGACAATTCAATGTCCTTTCCTAGTGGAGTCACCAATTTCTGTTATGGGAAAATTCCCTTGCGGACAGGTGAATATCCCCTTGGGCTCTAGACCCCTATACCAATATAGAAAAGTGAAAATGGACACTAACATTCCTTTGAATCTAACTAACTAATATGAAATATAAGGAGAATGAATAAAGTGTGATGAACATTATTTCTATGTTGTCCCTGCTACTCCAACTTGAGCTGGATCTCTGAGCTCCTTAGCACAGTTTGACACCTGCAATGAAATGGACAACAAGACAAAGAACTCCTACTCTACTCTATAATATTAGTCCAATCAAATACATCTATAAGACAAACATATGTAAAGAGACATAGGTTAGAAGGAAATAGGCCAAACAATATATTAATGAGAACTCTTAAAGAAATACTTACAGACTATAGATGTAGTTGCAACAACTTCCCCAAGTCCTCCTCGCCCATGCCTTGCACAAAGCTCCAAAAGTCATAGGTTTGATATGATAAATCTTTCTCCTAAGACCATAGGTTTGATACCTCAAATATCCACACCTTCTCCATGGAAAAATCTCATTATATAGGATTTGGAGGCTTAACCACCATGGAGAGGATCACTCATCAGATCCACTAAAAAGGGATCTGAAATATATTTAGGGAGAAAATATCTCTTAAGGAATTTAGGGAAGAAATATCTCTCATGTATTTTAAGGAGGAAATATTTCAACCATCCATGAGATCCTCCACCTTCTCTAAAAAATAGGAAACCAAATGTGAGGTGGATTCTCACACTTAATTAATTTCTTTGTCATGAATATTAATAATAATTCATGTGCACTTGGTATTTTTCCCTTCATGTAATATATCCCTCCTCCACATTGACTAGGGATTGTGACATAGGCTATTCTATGGGTTCGAGGTGTATGAGACACTTATATGCCACTTACGACACTTAGGGCGAGGCACCTAGGTGTGCAAATTTCATGTGTAACAATAGCCAAAACCATGTTATGGCAATAATACTACATAAATATTCCCAAATAGTTGCAAAAGAAATATGTAACATCATCCCTGCACTCAAAATAAATCACAAAATCATAGGAATCCTAAATACTAAGCACATAAATAGTTCACATAGTCAATATCCAGAAAACTTAAACTACAAATACAAGTGTAGAATAGTCCCACAAGAATTTGCAAACAATTATTAATTCAAAATTTCTCGTGCTCTTTATTACTTAGAAGTAAAATTACCATGTTTTGTTACAAAGGGAAAAAAGTCCCTCATCTATCCTATGAGTTCTTTTTTGTAAGACGAGAGAGAGAGAGAGAGAGAGAGAGAGAGAGAGAGAGAGAGAGAGAGTCTTCAATTCTCCTGACTCTTCATTTCATTTTCCTTCAGTTTCTTATTTCTAATTTTGAAAATAAATGTGTGGGAATTACAAAGAGAATCTAAAAGAACTCTTGGCTGGTTATTTTTCCCTAAAGCAATTTACAAATGATTATTCATTAAAAAATAATTGATTCTAAGATTTAGTCTTATTCTGCTATTCAAATAGTTTTTGGGTGTTTCTTTGTTGACAAAGATCATCCTAGATTATTCTCCTTCATCTCAGTCTTTCATTGTATTCTTGCATATGTAATTTAGGCTCCCATGGCTTCAAATGTGACTGTTTGAACATAAACCACCCATTTTCTGATTAAATTCGGGTATGCTTTGTGTTCTTTATTTTCGGAGGATTTTCTATTTCAGACTACCAACATTTACCATGCCATCTTGTTCTTCTCTCTTCCATATTTCCATCGAGCTATCTCAGGTCTGATTTCATTACTCGTAGCCCTGGTTATGACTGCTTGAAGTTGGTATGGCCATTCTTCCCCCCATATCCGTGGTTGTCTATTTTCTGCATTTTCTAATGTCTTCTATCATTTTTTTGACATGGAGACTTGTACCATTGCATTCCTCTACCTGATACCTTTTGAAGGAGGAATCACTGACCTCATTCCGACGTCTGTAGTAAAAGTTATGGCCATTTAAAAATTGTCACTCAACAACCATTGACCACGCCCATGGGTTAATCTGGACCATTGATTCTTGAACCTACAAAGAGAAATACCACCAGATCAATGGTTTTGATCAATTGTCCATCGGATCCCGAAAATAGTATAGTGTGTGTTCGGAGACTCACATCAAAGTCTTCCTATTTCTATTTCAATTCCCATCCCAACGTATTAACTTCGAGATTGAGATCTAGCCATTCAACGGATATGGAGAAATCTACATCGTCCATCGGAGGAGCCGTTTCGTAGGTTGCTCCAACATGCCAGTGTTAAGGGACCGAAGAAATGAATCAAAGAATATTCCTTCTTCGATTTCTGTGACGAAGGTTAAATCCCGAAAATGAGGTGATGATGTGCATTCATAGCTGATTTTTCGTTGCCCATAAGTTTTGTGGAGTTTCACAATATCGACAAGGGGTATCAAAGAATATTCCCCATAGCTTTGGTTTTCACATGGAAGATCTGGATCATCCTTTCAATGATGATCAATGGTCATGATTAAAATCTGTTTGGAGTATGAAGGAGACCGTTTGAAGTGTTAACTCCGACCATCCAAAGTTGCAACTTGAATATTGTCGCACAAAAAATATCCGACCGTCTACTCAAGGAAAATATCGATGGCTCGAGAGAGTTTCACTCTTAAAATATGCTCATGTTTAATCTTGTAAAAATTTGCAAATTAATAATCCCATGGTTCTGATGTTGGTTGCTTGGAAGGAAAAGGGGCTTAGCTTCAAAAGAGCCTGCGCAATTTTCCAAAGAATTCATCTGAGAAAAACATTTTTGTGCGAAAGAAGAAGACAAGGATTCGATTTGAGGCACCGAAGGAACATTCACTAATCAGAGAAACAAACATAAATTTCTGTACTATGGGCATTGTAGTTGTAAGGACATCAACTTCGAGAACAAATGAAGGTCGTCAATAAAGTAGCGAGTTAAATGAAATCTCAACCATTCATTGAGGGAGGGTCGTCAGAGTGAGTTGTGATATTAATGTTGATATTATGGTACCTGCGGAAGGAATTAACCTCCACATGTAAACTTTGACAAGAATAGAATATTCTGGGAAGCAAGAGAAACCCTAAAACATTGGACAATAACTTTAAAAGACAAGTCAACTCAAGAGAATATTTAATATTGATTTATTAGCCTCTAGAAAGATAAGTTGGCCCAGTCAAGTGAGATAGAGAAGTATAAATAGAGGGTGTTAGAGCTCATTTGTCACTCTTACTCCCACAACTGCATAAGACTAGTGGTGTGCAAGTTTGGAGAGGGAGTGCAGCTACAACTGCTACAACTGGGATTTTGGATTTTGTTTGGAATTTCTCTTGGTTATGGTTTGGAATTTTTGCTTGGTATTTTCTTGGTTGGTGCACTAGACTTGGAGAAAGGTGCGCTACCTTGGTTGACTATTAGTCTTCTTCTAGAATTATTTTATTTTTCAAAGTTAAGGTGCTCAAGGGTGGCCTTTATGCCTATGGTTGGGTGACAATATTTCTATATTGTCTATGAAAAAACAAGCACATCTCTTTATTTCTAACAGGTTATGGGCCCACACTATCTTCAGACAGTCTAACCATTCAAAGATATATTGGGAAGTTATTTGTCAAGATCATTATGGAACCAATTACAACTGCAACTAGGTTTTTTGATTATGCAGTTGCAACAAATCCTATCCCTTGTGTTCAGGCGCTTATGATGAATCATTTGACCTAATTCCTTGAGATCTTAGTGCAACCTAGCCTAGCACACCTCTTGGTACTCTCATCTAGAAAAAATGTCAAGTTTGAATCTTTGGTCAAAGTCAAAGATTGACTCATCAAATTCAAAGGTTGACTGGTCAAAGTCAAAGTCAAAGGTTGTCTTCTGGTCAAATTGATTTTGTGGTCAAATTTAAAATTTTAGAGTTTCTAGGTTGTTCTAATCATTGAATCTTCTGATTGAGTTTCTAATATCTTCTTGTCAAGATGGTATCTATTTTCAGAGTGAAAGACAAGCTGGATGATCCTACAAGATTTCAAAGGTATGCACTTGTATATGGTATCTAAGTTATTTCATCTAGCAAAACACGAGTGTGTTTGAAAGAAAATTACTAGAGATCTTGTCCAAGATGTAATCTTGGATTCAATACATTCATAAGAACAAGCACACCCTCCATAGTAGTTGAGGCTTCATGTTCCATATTTGATTAAATTGTTAAGCTTCAAATTTATATATATCAAAGGTGATAGTTGCTACATTACAAATTGTGAAAGCAGTCCTTGAAATATTCTATTATTTCTAGGTGCAATGAATACTCGACTGCATATGAATACTATTGATATAGGTGCTTATTGTACTTGTTTTCAAGTTGAATTAACATCTCCTCTAGATAGATATTTCTTGTTTGTTCTTGTTCCGGGCAGGTTCCCTTGTGAAATATGTTTGATGAACAGTCCTTGCGGAAGCTGTCATAGAATAAGTTTACAAGGATGACACAACTTCCAGATTGTTATGAGGAAAATCTCTCTATGACTAGGGTGAACCACAACAGACGGAAACGATGACAGAAATGAACTCTATTCCAACGATATGCTATATAAACCAATGTGCAAGGGGGATAAGAAAAAGGCCTACCTCGTCTAGATGTTCAATGATGTCCACTGTTGAGAACTTCGACCCAAATATATATACCTGCAACAAGTTCTCAACAAACAAGCAAAACAAGCATATGGTGAAAATATAAAAGGTCAACACATTAGATAACACAATCCATCAATATACATAACAAATATGCCTATGGATAATAATTCATATAATTTCAAGACATCAATTGGACAGGAAGAGAGTATTTCTATTAATAAATGATCAACATAAGTGAAAATATTACAGACTTCCGTGTCAGCACGGTTCAGAACCAAGAAACCAAGTTCCTTCCAGCTGGGCCTCCACCACTTCAATCCTCCACCAAAGGCAAGCTCATATAAGGGAGATAATGAGGTTATCCATCAACAAAGGAAGAGCTTGGGGGTTGAACATTGTGTTCAGACTTAAAGGACAAAGGGGTGCAGACTCAATATGAAGTAAATAATTTCTCTAGAGTAACTTTTCTCTCAAAGTTGAATTCTTTGCCCTTTTCCACAACTCATAATTGACTTCTTTATAGCCTTCAAAATTCAACTGAAGGGCCGAGTCGGAATGTTTCGAATATATGGAAGGATAAGGATCAGAGATCTCCTATCATGACATGGAAACCTGACATTTAATTTTGATTTTCTGGCACAAATCCCGATGTATGCGGATTGTAGTGGAGAAGCCTATGTATACACTTGCTGTATATGGTGCAAGATGCGTACAAGTGGAAAAATTTGTATTTTTGTCTATGGATTTTAGTAACAGGGAAGAAAATGTTAGAAAAACAAGACCGCAGAGAAATAAAATAAAACTAATGCGGAAATAAAATACAAAAGATACACAATGCAATAGAGACACAAATACGCGTGGTTCGCCTAGTGTGGGCTACGTCCACCAGAGAAATTTCTAGGTCCTTCCTTTATTATTATCCAACAAATGAAGGGATACAACCTACAATAAACCCGTTGTAATTCCTCTTCTTTCTCTCACAATCTCCTATCTCAGAATACAATATTCACCATAATGCATAGCCGCAATACATTTCCCTCATAACAGAGGGTTTCCTTTTAGGGAAAACAACCCTAACATAATTTCTATTGTTAGATTTGCGACCTTATAATGAACGATCCATATTTACAATGAAATTTCAATATACATTTACAAGGCAATTTTTACTTTGGGGGCTTCACCCCTGAACCCCCGTCGGGGGCCCTCTTTCCTCCGTACCCCCCAGCCAGGGGGATAGCCCCCCCAAACCCCGTAGAGGGGGTAACTCCCCTCTGCACTTCCCCCACATGGAAGAGTGTACATACTTATGGGGTATAAACATGACTGAAAACAAAAGACCTTTGAATTAGGAAGATAATCAGGCTCCACAACCAACAATCTCCCACTTGGAGACTGATCTCAACAAATCCACCACTGTTGTATATGCTGGACTCTGAACCTTCTTGGACCTGGAAAATTTATCATCTTCATCTTCATTCTTGAAGACCAATTGAAACTAAGAAAGAACTTAGTTTCTCCCTGGTTACTCCCTTTGTTAACATGTCTGCAAGATTTTGTCTAGTGTGTATCTTTTCCAACTTCAAATGTCCATCTTCCAAGATGGATCATATGAAATGGTACCTCAACTGTATATGCTTAGTATTCGAATGGAAGGCTGATTTATTTGCAAGATGAATGCCACTCTCACTGTCACAATACAACCTGTTATTCTCCTGCTTCTTTCCCAATTCCTCCATAAACCTCTGTAACCAAATCATCTCTTTACTATCCTCTATAGCAGCAACATACTCTACCTCTTTTGTTGAAAGTGCAACAACCTTTTACAATTTCTAAATCCAACTTACTGTTGTTCCACCTATAGTAAAAACATACCCCGTGGTGCTCCTCATGCTGTCTTTATCACCTGCCATATTTGAATCAACATATCCCTATAGAAAAGTGTCTGATCCTCCAAAACATAATGCATGAGTAGAAGTACCTCTCAAATACCTGAGAATCCACTTTACTTCCTCCCAATGTTCTTTACCTGGATTGTTCATATACCTGCTCACAACTCCCACTGCATGTGTAATATTTGGTCTTGTGAAAACCATTGCATACATCAAGATACCAACTGCAGATGAATAAGGGAACCTGGACATGTATTTTATCTCCTCCTGTGTCTTGGGACACATTTCCTTAGTTAATTTTAAATGGATGGCTAAAGGTGTACTAACTGGTTTTGCATCCTGCATTCTAAACCTCTCCAACACCTTCTCTATGTACTCACCCTGAGATAATGTCAATTTGCGATTTTTCCTATCTCTTGTTATTCTCATAGCAATGATTTTCTTTGAAACACCCAAATCCTTCATCACAAATGAATTAGATAATTTCTTCTTGAGCACATTTATATCCTGCATATTAGACCCTGCAACAAGCATGTCATCTACATATAATAGCAAGATAATATAGCTTCCATTTTCTATCCTTTTAAAATAAACAAAGTGATGAGAATGACATCTACTATAACCATGTTCTATCATAAACCTGTCAAAATTCAAATACCACTTCCTTGGAGGTTTCTTTAGGCCATACACGCTCTTATTCAACTTGCATACCAAATTCTCCTTCCCTTTGACCTCATACCCCTGTGGCTGTTGCATTTAAATATCTTCCTCCAAATCCCCATGGAGAAAATTTGTTTTAACATCTAATTGTTCAAGATGAAAATCTTCTACTGCCACAAGACTTAAAATAGTCCTAATTGAAGTCATTTTAACAACATGATAAAATATTTCATCAAAATCTATACCTTTCTTTTGTGCAAACCCCTTTACAACAAGTATAGCCTTGTACCTCTTTTCTCCTCCATCTTCTTCCTTCAAATTGTAAACCCATTTATTCTACTATGGTCTTTTTCCTGCGGGCCACTGAACCAAGTCCCAAGTCTGGTTATTTTCCAAGGAATCCATTTCCTCTTTCATGCCTTGATCCCACTTCTTTTTGGTGTTTACCTGCATTGCCTCTTCATAAGATTCTGGTTCACCAGAATCGGTCAACAATAAATAATACAATGAATGAGAGTATCGTTCAGGGGGTATACTTTGTTGATTAAGGTTGGTTGTCATTGATGTCAACCCTTGAAGAAAGCACCGTAGCACAAATGTTTGGGTAATGGACCCAATATTGTTTGATGTAAATATGAATCATTATTGTTTTGTCATGGTTTATAAGAAGTAAATATGGATGAACTCCAAAGTGGTCCCCTTATGGTGAAAGCCCTCACAGTAAGACACTTTGTGGAGTAAGAGAACCCATGCTTAATTGAGGAATAATGAGCTGAAGGAAAGTGAATTTTTCAGGGAAAATATCCTATATGGATAGTGCTTGTCATGTCATTTCCGGTGGTATGTGGAACGTCACATAATTCCTCACGGTTAGAGAGTTATGGCCATGAGAAGTTGGAGACTCTAGGTTTGGGTAATGGACCCAAGTTTGTTTGATGGGTAACAATATGAGT
>SNQJ01S0005352.1:138395-149578 GCA_010110895.2 Picea sitchensis | reverse complement strand
TCAGTAATCCAACAATGCTATGCAATTTTCTCATGTTACTCAAGCCAAGAATAAGGATACACACAAGTGTACCATTGGAGCATACGTGAGAATTAGAGATCATTTTTCGGTTCATAAGACAATTGTACCTCAACCTAATTGAATATCATAGAAGGAAATGGGGAAAATAAGAGCAAAAGGACTATGTTTGGGTTGTAACAACAAATGGTCAAAAGGGCATAAATTTTAAGAAAAAAAATTGTTCACCTTGGAAAATAGTGATGAAGAGGAAATGGAGGAATATAAACAAAGAAATGAGGAAGAACTTGTCAACTTAAAAGAGCATAAAATAAAGGCATAAATTGTGCACAACATTGATTCACATAGATGAAAAATATATGTTCATGCATTTGCAGGTTTTTCAACACCTCAAATCCTGAAGATTGTAGGTTGCATTAAGAAGCAAAGGGTTATATTTCTCATTGACTCAGGTAGTACCCATAAATTCATTGATAAAAGATTATCAAATTACCTCAATTTTTTTGTATATCTAGTGATAAATTTTCAAGTTTTGGTTATTAATGATGGGAGTATTGATTATGTGGGAAAATGTCAAAACATTAAACTAAGAATGGGAGAATATAGTTTGGAAATCCCAATGTATTCCATTCCCATTGGAGGTGTAGATGTTGTTATAGGGATTAAATGATTGAGAACATTGAGTATAACTTCTACAAACTATAACAAATTATTCATGAGAATTGAATTGGAATGAATTCAATATGAACTGAAAGGGTTAAAAACTGGACCTTCTCACATCTTCATTTCTCATAGAATGGAAAATCTCATAAAAAAGGGTAGCAAGAGAGTTGTGGTTAAACTTTATTCTATGTAAGTTAAGAAGAAAGATAAAAATATTCCAGTGGAATTAAGATGCACCTCGGAAAAGCATTATAGGGTCTTGCAAGAAATTTTGAAAGATCTATCTCCATCTAGAAATCATGAACATCAAATTGAACTAATATCGAGAAGTAATCCTCCTAAAAAAAGGCCTTAAATATATCTTCACCAAAAAAAGGGGGAGATTGTGAAAATAGCACAAGAAATACGGGATTCGAGTATTATTCAACCAAGTAGGAGTTCATTTTCAGCTCCCGTAGTGATGGTGAGAAGGAAATATCATTCTTGGAGGATGTGTCATGATTACAAAGATCTAAAAAAAATTGCCATAAAGGATAAATTCCCTATTCCAAATATTGAATAGCTATTAGATGAGCTTCATGGAGTGGCTTATTTCACAAAGATAGATCTTAAATCAGGATACCACCAGATCAGATTAAGAAAAGATGACATTCCCAAAACATATTTTAGAACTCATGATGGGCACTATGAGTTCTTGGTCATGCCTTTTGGGTTAAATAATGCTCCTTGAACTTTTAAAATCCTTATGAACAAAAAAAATTGACCCCATATTAGAAATTTTTTGTCGGTTTTCTTTGATGATATACTTATCTATAGAAAATCATTGGAAGACCACATTAAGCATGTGGATCAAGCCCTACAATTTCTTGAGAACAATCAATTGTATGTAAAAATATCCAAATGTTCTTTTGGAAAACAAGAAGTAGAGTATTTGGTTCATATTGTTTCAAGGAAAGGGGTTAAGGTGGACCTTTAAAAGATCCAAGTTATTACAAAGTGGCATATTCCTAAGAACATCAAGAGTCTTAGAGGGTTTTTGGGTCTTACAAGGTATTATGGGAAATTTGTTAGGATTTATGCATGCATTGCAGGCCCACTCACATCTCTCTTGAAGAAAAATTTATTTGTATGGAATGAAGAGGCTAACTTGGCATTCTCACTTTTAAAATATGTCATGTCTTCTACACCATTATTGGAAACACCTTATTTTGGTAAAACATTCATAGTCGAATGAAATGCATCTGGACAAGGAATTGGAGCAATATTGATGCAAGGGAGACCATCGCCTTTTGAAAGTAAACAATTAAAGGGAAAATACATCGTGAAATCTACATATGAAAAACAAATGGTAGTAATTTTACATGCAATAAAAAAATGTTAAAAATATCTTATTGGGAGGTATTTTAAAGTCAATATAGACCATGATATCCTAATGTACTTTTTGGATCAAAGATTGTCATTAGAAGAGCAAAAAAAGTTGGTAGAAAAAATGCAAGGGTTTGATTTACCCATAAATTCATTGATAAAAGATTAGAAAATTACCTCAATTGTTTTGTATATCTAGTGATAAATTTTCAAGTTTTGGTTGTTAATGATGGGAGTATTGATTGTCTGGGAAAATTCCAAAACATTAAACTAAGAATGGGAGAATATAATTTGGAAATCCCAATGTATTCCATTCCCATTGGAGGTGTATATGTTTTTATAGGGATTAAATGGTTGAGAACATTGAGTATAACTTCTATAAACTATAACGAATTATTCATGAGATTTGAATTGGAAGGAATTCAATATGAACTGAAAGGGTTAAAAATTGGACCTTCTCACGTCTTAATTTCTCATATAATGGAAAATCTAATAAAAAAGGGTAGCAAGAGAGTTGTGGTTAAACTTTATTCTATGGAATTTAATAAGAAAGATAAAAATATTCCATAGGAATTAAGATGCACCTTGGAAACGAATTATAGGGTCTTCCAAGAAATTCTGAAAGATCTACCTCCATCTAGAGATCATGAACATCAAATGGAACTAATATCGGGAAGTAATCCTCCTAAAAAAAGGCCTTAAATATATCCTCATCAAAAAAAGGGGGAGATTGTGAAAATAGTACAAGACATGCGAGATTCGGGTATTATTCAACCAAGTAGGAGTTCATTTTCAGCTCCAATAGCGATGGTGAGAAGAAAATATCATTCTTGGAGGATGTGTCATGATTACAAAGATCTAAAAAAAAACACCATAAAGGATAAATTCCCTATTCCAAATATTGATTAGCTATTAGATGAGCTTCGTAGAGTGGCTTATTTCACAAATCTAGATCTTAAATCAGGATACCACTAGATCAGATTAAGAAAAGATGGCATTCCCAAAACGTATTTTAGAACTCATGATGGGCACTATGATTTCTTGGTCATGCCTTTTGGGTTGAATAATGCTCCTTCAACTTTTAAAATCCTTATGAACAAAAACATTTGACCCCATATTAGAATTGTTTTGTTGGTTTTCTTTGATGATATACTTATCTATAGAAAATCATGGGAAGACCACATTAAGCATGTGGATCAAGACCTACAATTTCTTGAGAACAATCAATTGTATGTAAAAAGATCCAAATGTTCTTTTGGAAAACAAGAAGTAGAGTATTTGGGTCATATTGTTTCAAGGAAATGGGTTAAGGTGGACCCTTAAAAGATCCAAGTTATTACAAAGTGGCCTATTCCTAAGAACATCGAGAGTCTTAGAGGATTTTTGGGTCTTACAGGGTATTATGGGAAATTTGTTAGGAATTATGCATGCATTGCAGGCCCACTCACATTTCTCTTGAAGAAAAAATTAGTTGTATGGAATGAAGAGGATAACTTGGCATTCTCACTTTTAAAATATGTCATGTCTTCTACACCAGTATTGGAAACACCTTATTTTGGTAAAACATTCATAGTCGAATGCGATGCATCTGGACAAGGAATTGTAGCAATATTGATGCAAGGGAGACCATTGTGTTTTGAAAGTAAACAATTAAAGGGAAAATACCTCGTGAAATCTACAAATGAAAAACAAATGGCAGCAATTTTACATGCAATAAAAAAAATGGTGAAAATATCTTATTGGGAGGTATTTTAAAGTCAATATAGACCATGATATCCTAATGTACTTTTTGGATCAAATATTTTCATTAGAAGAGAAACAAAAGTTGGTAGAAAAAATGCAAGGGTTTGATTTTGAAATAATCTACAAAAAGTGAAAGAGCAATGTGGTCACAAATTCCCTTTCCAAAATAGAATAAGCCTCAAGTTTATATTCCATTACATCTTGCATTCATGTGTGGTTGGAACAAGCTCACCATGAATGGAAAAATAACAATAGTACTTGACAAAAAATACAATGTATAAAGGAATGGATGAACTCTATGGAACATTGGGAGTGGAAGAGAGATATTGTGTGGTACAAGGGGAGAATATGTGTATTCCCTAAAGTTGAAGCAACAAATATTAAGGCAATATCATGATTCTCCGATGGTAGGACATTTAGGGTTTTGTTGTGGCCACAAAAACCCCCCTTTACTTTTTCTTTTACAAGCGAAAGGAAAGGAGCCCCCTACGAAAATTTAAAGTCTATTTCTTGATCCTCTATTGCTTGAACCTAATACTATTTATTTTCCTACCTTGAGGGAGTTGGGGTTTGATCATGATTGGTGATTGTTTTGATGGAGGTTTATTATCTCTTTTGATATTACGATTTCAAATGTCTTCATGAGTTGTATTTTCTCTATGATTATGTCGTTGACATTTGTATATGGAATTGAAACATTCTATTCATACCTTTACATATTCCAAAGTGATTGATGATCATATGTGTCTATAGAGTTTCTAGTGCACGTCTTGAATGAGTTTGATGTTGGTCATTAATCATTTTTCTGAGTTACTTATTCAAAGTATGCATACTATTGCTAGCATACGGTGCCTAACATCTTCATCCTTATACTCTCATGTATTGGAAAACTCTTAGCCTGAATCATAAGGTCACTAATCATTTTTCTATGTTTAAAATTAGGTACATGCAGCCATCATAATTGTTATTTAATCTAGATCATAGATTATTTTCTTCGATAAACCTATCATCTTCATGTTCTTCACTTTCAATAATTTTTCTCAAGTTTTCTTAAAGGAAAATAAATATAATATTTCTCATATATTGGCAAGTGTCCATTTAATCACATAATTGATCTCGTCTCTTTCTATGGTTGCAGAAAAAGGTTAGCATAATTTCTTCTCTTCATGATTTCTCCAACCTTGAGATGCATGTGGAGGATTCCCATGATCTCCTTCCTTGGTGGCCTTCATTTCAATAATTTTTCTTAATTTTTCTTAAAGGAAAGGAAATGTAATATTTCTCATATATTGGCGAGTGTCCTTTTAATCACATAATTGATCTCGTCTCTTTCTATGGTTGCAGGAAAAGGTTAGCATAATTTATTCTCTTCATGATTTCTCCAACTGTGAGATGCATGTGGAGGATTCCCATGATCTCCTTCCTTTCTGGCCTTCATTTCTTTGAAAACCTAGGCCCAAGGCCTATTAATTTTTCCCCTCTTTTCTTCTTTTCTTTTCCCTAAACAAACCCCATAGTTGGATTATTCTCAACAAGATATTTCCAATGACTCTAACCATACTTAAATATAAGTCCCAAATCAAAAGTTATGACCTCCCAAAGTTTCCTAATCCAAATTCACCTTTTCCACCTCACTGCAACATGGATTCCACAGGGTTTGCTCTCACCTATTCCATTCAACTTGGAGCTGACACATGGTGTTGATGTGGCATACACTACCTACCTTGATTGTCTTTGGGATTTTTTCTTAATCTTCTTCCCATCCTTCCGATCACATACTCCGTCAACAAAGTCGGAGCTTCATCATCTCTGGCATTCACACTCTTCATTTTCAAATTCCTCCATCAGAGTACATATACTCCTAATTGTTATAAATTAAGATATGTGCTCATTTTTCCATAAACAATATAGAAATATTGTCACCCAACCATAGGCACAAAGGCCACCCCCGAGCAGCTTAACCTTGACAGACAGAATAACTCTAGAAGCAGACCAATAGCCAACCAAGGTAGAACACATTTCTCCAAGGCTAGCGCACCAAGTAAGAAAATACCAAGAAAAAATTCCAAACCATAACCAAGTGAAATTCCAACCAAAATCCAAAATCCCAGTTGCAGCAGTTGTAGCTACACTCCCTCTCCAAACTTGCGCACCACTAGTCTTATGCAGTTGTGAGAGTAAGAGTGGAAAATGAGGTCTAGCACCCTTTATTTATACTTCTCTATCTCACTTGACTAGGCCAACTTCTCTTTCTGGAGGATTATAACTCAATATTAAATATTCTCTTGAGTCGACTTTTCTTCTAGGGTTATTATCCAACACTTTAGGGTTTCTCTTACTTCCCGAAATATTCTAGTCTTGTCAAAGGTTACATGTGGAGGTTAATACCTCCCACGGCTACCATAATATCAACACTCTCTCCTATCTAGGGAGGTATTAAAGGAAATGGTCTTGAGCATAAACAGACCACTCAATGGGTAGATCAACATAGCCACAGATGATATATTATGATCTCATAGATCAACTCACGAGAAACATCATCACTATCAGTCTCAACTGATAGAATCAACTGCATCAACTCTCAAAGCCATACTCTATCTGAGTAATTGGGCATGATGTTGAATAAGTCACTCACTCCACAGAGTGATACAAGAACCATTCTTCTAATCTGTACATATGTCCTAGAAGAATAATTGTTCCAATAGATGTTGGAAGCCAAGACATGGGCTACAAGGACTATTCTTCTAATCTGTACATACGTCCTAGAAGAATGATTGTCTTGGACCATTTTCCCTCCGACCACTACTATGAATTCAGGGAAAATGTATGTCATGTACCAATCTCTCCACTTTGGTTACTATTGTGAACGTAGGGAGACAAACCATTCTTCTAGTCCATAAATACGTCCTAGAAGAATAGTTTTCCATGGTACATCAACAATCTGTCAACCTGGACCATTCTCCACGGGAAGAATGTTTGTCCACCAGCAATCTTTCAACCTGGACCATCCTCTATAGGAAGGATGTCTGTCCACCAGCAATTTGTCCTTCCTGGACCATTCTCCGAATGGAGAATGTTTTTCCATCAGCACATTGAATATCCATATAGATAGAAATCATCTCCAACACTAGTGGTAGTCTCCATGGCAATCAGAACAATTCCATCCAATAGAACACAATTGTGTCTATCCACAGTAGTACACAACTACTATCCAGTGGTACACAACCACACCTAGTAGCACACGGCTACTAACTAGTGACACATAGTAACAACCAGTGGAACACATCCACCACAGTAGCATACAGCTATTTTCCAGAGACATACAGTCTCCACAACAATCATATCATCTTATATCAACCTGCATAATAATACCATGATACAAACTGAGTCATCTTGTCCATTATTCCACTCACATATGTGATATCTAGGAGAGAATATTCCCTCAGAAAGTAAAACATCAGCCATGGGATATATAGACTATTCTTCCCAAGCATAGAAGAATAATTGTCCCTAATTTCTGAGCCTAGACCATTCACCTAACTAGGCCATTCCTATGGTACTAATAATAGTGCAACCTAGAGAGAATGATTCTACCCTAGGGAATGCATGTCTCTGATTGTTGAACCTGTACAATTCACCTAATTGGGCCATTCCTCTGGCACTAATCAAAGTGCAACCTAGAGAGAATGATTATTCCTTAAGGAATGATTGTCCAGACCATTTCCTATGGAAACAATTGTCCTGCACCAACCTCCAAAATGTACCATTCTTCGAAACTACTCAAAATTGTCAACTTCAAGAGAATGATTGTCCGGCAAGGAGGACCATTCTACTTTACCACTACTCAAAGTGACTGACAAGAAGAATCATTGTCCTAGACCATTCCCCCACACTGGCCATAAGAGGAATTGTTGCCTATGGTATATCAGCAATCTATCAGACCATTTTCATTATGAAAATGATTGTACGATTTGGACCATTTTCCGAACTGGAAAATGCTTTTTCGTCAGAAATATCGAACCACTTTCCGGACTGGAAAGGAACTGCCCAACCTAGACCATTTTTTGAACTAGAAAATGATTGTCCATAAATCAATAACATATTATTTCTCTCTCCCAAACTGGGAGTAATCACTTCCTTTTTCAATAATGATTTTTTCTCTATGAGCCCCAGCTTGTCCCTTAAATATGCAAACTTTTTTTCTTGGACAGAGGATTTACCAAAATATATGTCATCTTCTCATCTATGGAGATATAATGGAGAACTACTTCTCCCTTCTAGACTTTATCACGGAGAAAAAAAAAATGATCTCATTGTGCTTCGACCTGTCATGGAACATTGGGTTCTCTGAAAGCCTCACAGAGCTCTTATCATCACAATATATCACGGTCGAATCCAGCACCTGATTAGACAGTCCAAAAACCAAATTACGGAGCCACACTGCTTCTCTACAAGCATCACAAGCTACAATATACTATGCTTTTGCAGTGCTGAGTGAAACAGACTTTTGTTTCCTGCTAGCCCATGACATCATGGCAAATCTCAAACTGAAACATATCCAAGTAGAAATTATTCTGTCATCTACACTCCCTACCCAATCTAAATCAATAAATCCATGCAATTGTATATCATAACTTAAACATCCCATAAAATAAATATATGGTTGAGTATTCTCCAAATACATTAACAATCCAATCAATTGTTGATACAGAGATTGGTCTACTGGATTAGAGTCTCTCAAATTCTTCATACTTGTTATCATGGGAGTTTTCCATGGATTTTCAATCCATCATCCCAAACTTCATGAAGAACCATTTCAATATACTTCCTTTTTCATAGTAATTTTTCACCACTCTTCTATTGTACATGAGAGGCTCTACACCAAGTTTTCTTTAATCCATACAAGGTCTTCTTCCATATGCATAGAAGGGTCTCTTTCTAGTATACCTCAAAATATTGAGGTTTCTCTACATACGCTTCTTCTTCAATTACTCTGTTGAGAAGAACAATATTTACATTCATCTGATGTAAACTTCAACCCATGGATATTGCAGGAGATATAATGGCTCAGGTAAAGGGATATCTAGTTACTAGAAAAAGTTGTCATCATAGTCGTCTCCCTCCTATTCGGAGAACCCTCTATCCCTGCGTCTTGACTTGTATGTTTCAATGCTTACCTTTTGCTTGACTACTTCTAGTGGGTTCAAATTGGTTCAATTGGTTGTTCTGACTTTTCTTTCTTTCTTGGAATCTTCATATTCTTCCTAATGTTTCTCTTCAATGTTGGATTCCATGGAATCTTCTATAGATTACATGCCCTTATTTCCTGAAGGCTCCAACCTTCTTCCATAGGAACATAAATGTAGATGGATAACCAAGGATATTCAAGGCTTCTTTTCGAAGAATACTTCTTCCAAAGTCAAACTGAACACATGTTGCTTATCATGGATGCTACTCCCAGTGAAGAACATGGATAGATACTTCATAGTCTTTATGGATTCTTCTTCAATGAATCATATCATTAGAGATCATCTCCCTCCTAATCTCGGATTCATTCCTAAATGAGAAATATGCATGTTCTTCTTTTGGAATTTTGTGATTAGTTCCCTCCATTTGATAGAATCCATGCTTTTATCGTATGCATCTATCTTTGCTTTCTACAAAGTGTCACAAGCATGTTCTGGTTTCCTTTTGATTTCTGACTTCCTTCGATTCTGACTCATGTAAGTCTCTTTAAATTTGTTTCTATCTATTTTGATTTTTGCTCATCTATGTAAGAGAAAGATTTGCCTCACCCTATACAATCTTGTAGAGAGGGCCTTATTCCATTTCCCTATGCAGACTTGTCTTCCCTGTTACTAAAATCCAGAGACAAAAATACAAATTTTCCCACTTGTACGCATCTTGCACCATATACAGCAAGCGTATACGCATGTTTCTCCACTACAACCCGCGTACAATGGGATTTGTGCCAGAAAATAAAAATTAAATGTCGGGTTTCCATGTCACGACAGGATATCTCTGATCCTTGGCCTTAAATATACTGGAAACATTCGGACTCGTTCCTTCAGTTACATTTTGAAGGCTATAAAGAAGCCAATTCTGAGTTGTGGAAAAGGGGAAAGAATTCAACTTTGAGAGCAAAGTTACTCTGGAGAAATTATTTACTTCATATTGAGTCGACATCCCTTTGTCCTTTAAGTTTGAACATAGTTATCAACCCCCAAGCTCTTCCCTTATTGATGGATAACCTCATTATCTCCCTTATATGAGCTTGCCTTTGTTGGAGGATTGAAGTGGTGGAGGCCCAACTGGAAGGAACTTGGTTTCTCAGTTCTGAACCGTGTCGACACTGAAGTCTATAATATTTTCACTTCTTTTGATCATTTATTAATAGAAATACTCTCTTCCCATCCAATTGATGTTTTGCAAATATCTGAATTATTATACATGGGTGTATTTGTTATGTGTATTGATGTATTTTTCTATCTAATGTGTTGACCTTTTATATTGCCACCATATGCTTGTTTTTCTTATTTGTTGAGAACTTGTTGCAAGTATATAGCTTTGGGTTGAAGTGCTCAATGGTGGACATCATCGAACATCTGGATGAGGAAGGCCTCTGTATTATCTCCCTTGCACATTATTTTATATAGCATATCATTGGAATAGAGTTCATTTCTGCAGTCATTTCCATCTGTTGTGGTTCACCCTAGACATAGAGAGATTTTCCTCGTAACGGAATTGGTGACCATACTAGGGATGAATCTTCTTTATTAGGGTTTGAAGTACTTTTCTCCTTAGATTTATCTCGTTTCTATTATGGTTATTTTCGTATCATTGCTTTATATCTTTTGTTCACTCTGGGTCTAAGTTTTCAGCCTTTCTCCACTGCCTGGTCTTGTTTCAAGGCATATATGCACCTTTTTCCTTGACAGTCATGTATACATGCAAGTTATCTCACTGCAAGATGCTTATATACGCTATGTTTTCCCAAATAGTCGTGTACACCTTTTTCCTTGACTATTTGATTGGTCTGGTGTTTGTTGGGTGGGATTTGATACTTGTTGAGCCTTCCCAGGTCTCTGTAGTGCATGTTGAGTGCTTGTGGGATGACAGAAAACCCTCTTTTGGTTGAATTTATGGGCGAAGTCTTTCTCTTCATATTTTCATTTTTATTGTCCTTGTACATTGTGTTGGGTGTTTTATTGCTTGATATCCTATTTGATTTATCTCTTTTTTATACACAGTAGGGTTATGTATCAAGTTACTTTTCAGTCCATGCATTTTCAGTTTTGATATATTGAAAATACAAAAAAATAGGCATTTTGCATTGCTTGCAATTTTTTTCTTTTTGGTTTCTATCATTACCTCAGTGCATATAGTGAAAGATT
>SNQJ01S0005352.1:124321-138345 GCA_010110895.2 Picea sitchensis | reverse complement strand
AAGGAATTCAAAATTGAAAATCATGTTCCAAGCGGGATCCTGGAGGAATGGCTCAAATCGTGGCAAGAAAAGATGATAATTCAAAGTTTTTATTCTCTTCCTTTCTTTTACATTTATTTCTTATGGTGGTCATGGATCTCATCGGTGTTACACGATATCTAGATCCCATTTGAAGTAACAACATGATTAATAGGAAAGCTCATGAATGAATTCAAGTCAGAGAAAAAAAGCAAAAAATTATGTGTGTCATTCATGCCTGCTATGGTGGCAAGGGTCCCATGGGGCTTCTTTGATGGAGAAATCCAAGCATGCTCGTCCAGGTGTGGTGTTGGGGTTGTCGTTTATATCTCCAGTTCCCATTATTTTTACATCCAGTACACTCCAAGGCCAGGTTCAAATACTAAAGTTGAACTAGCATCTTTATGGGCTCTGTTATTTCATGTGGAAATGTTAAATCTAAGGAAGGTACATGTCTTCGGAGATGCTCGAGATTGATATAATGGGAAAAAGGAAAGGATCAACTACAAGTGGGCAACTTGCAGCCTCGTATGCGATAAATGCGTTCTTTCATGGATAGGACGGAATGGATCTCTTTCAACCATATACTAAGAGAATTAAATGAGATGATAAACTTTCTAAAGAATCACTATCCCTGGAAGATGGGGCCTTCATATTGCAAGAGTTTGTTGACAACAACTTTTTTGAAGAAATAAATTTTTGTTTATAGCTCTTAGTGGTCTTTTTGATAATTTTTTTGAAAGAAATGCAGAATTTGTTATGTAATTTAAAAATTTAAGGAAGCATAGAATCTGTAAAGGTGGTTGGTAGGCCAATAGATATTGAATGTAACTGAAAAGCTAGAAGACAATCCTGTTGAGGACAACAATATGTATATTCTCCTTTTGGTTGTGAATATAAAGTTTTTCTTTCTCTAGAAAAAAAAAGTATGATAGCTAAAAATTTATGGTAAAATATTAGCTACACTTTGTGTTCAAGTTAGACGATATGTCGATACACATAAGTGTCTATGCATCTAGCACTAATATACTTATTTAAGTGAAAATTTATTTATGATAATCTCAAGAAGTATTTGACTTAAATCAATATTGATGGTGATGATGATTAACATCCACTAAAACTGAATTGGTCTATCATACCTCAAGAAGGTAAGGAATTGCTTGAAATTCTTTAGAATTTTATTTCTATGCTCGAAATACATTAAGAGAATCATTCCAAGATCACCATAGTTTTGTTGAGTTAAAAAGTTAGGAAGGTTGGTAGTGTGACAAATATTTTGAAATTGGGATCTAATCTAGGTATATGCTAGACGATCTAAGAGAACGTGATTTTCATCTTCAACCCTCTTAGTGTCACAAAGATGACAAAAAATTTCATCCCATGGAGTTTTAGGAAATGACCAATGCCCAATTTCACTATGGAGCTCATGAGAATTTGCTCTTATTTTAGCAATTCCTATTTTCTCTTTACACTTGTCAAAACAGAGAGATATTTTTTTATCTTCTAGATGAGGTTTGATTACCTCCTTATAATATCTTAATTTTATTTTTCCCTCAAACTCTTTATCGCACCACATTTTCTCCCTAAATTTTGATTTAATAATATTTTTAATATTATCCTTATTTTTCAAAATGATCGCTTCCTTTATTCCTCAATGGTTTAGCCAAGACTGGGCATCTTTATGCCATCCCCACTTGAGCCAAAGGTGGTTTTAGCTAGAGTTTAAAGCAATCTTAGGAAGCCTCTTGTCTTCCATGTTGTTTAACTTGTTCTTACACAATAGGTATTTGGTCATACTTGTGCTCTCAATGGGGGAAAGGCTTGCTTCTATGAGGAGGATAGGATGGGCAACTGACAATTTTAAATTCCAATACAAGAAATGCATTAATAAGAACAACTCCATTTATAATAGTTATCTTAACAATGTTTTCTAGTATATGTGACCTACCATTTTTCTTGTACCTTATTAGTTGAGTTGCAATGTCATGTTGATAATATCATATAAGTTTGCATTTGCAAGTAGGTGTTATTGATATTTTATTTATTTGTACCTTTTAAATCTAAGAGAATGTGACTCGCTTAAAAATAGAAAACCCCCAATACCACTTGCCTAAGAATCATTTTAAAAGCCCCATCAAGAAAAACCCCATGCATCAAATTTAATAATCTCTTCCTCAACAATAATTTTACTAGGCTTTTCATTCTGTGTTAGGCTTGAAATTGTTGAGAATATTCACACTTTATGAGGCACACAAAAGAGTTGGTTTTAATTTGTCCTAAAAAAGGTAAGAAGTTCCTGAGAGTCAAATAACCCAAGATACAATGAGAGGAAAATCTTTAAATTTTTTAACCAATTGATTATCACAACAAAAATGAATCCCTTCACCAATAGAATACCCTCTATATACCTCACGTAAACCTATAAGATACTCTAACTTCTTCCAGACTTGTATAGTATAGGGTAAAAATATTAATAAGTGAGAAATAGTTTCCTCAACTTCCTTACATAGAGGACAACTACTCTACCCATATATGTTCCATTTATGTAAAGTTTCCTAAGTCAAACCTTTATAACTAAGAGCTAGCCATATGAAGATTCTTGCCTTAAGAAGGCATTTAAGCTTCCATATAACCTTGGACCACCACTCAAGATTTTTGTGGTGTTCTTTATTAGCAAATTGGAAGATGTGGAGTAGAAATAATAGATATTACCCAAATTTATTGTAGAAATGATAGATTGCAACCACAATAGCCAAATAAAGGACCAAAATATCACAAAATGTTATACCTTTTTTAATGAGAGCAATGTTCACTTTCCTCTTTAGGTGGGAAACCTCTAACTAAGCATATCTCCAACTACAATATACTTCACAAGACATCTCATCACATTGATTCTGCTTCTTTATATAGTTCTATATATCTCTTAGGAACATTCTAGTATGCAAAACCTTCTAGTAAGCCTTCTTACGATTATTGTCTTCACATTACCACATTGGTCTTATTTACTAGAGATGACCTCCATATATAGAAACCTATCTATCTGATTAGGGGGTTAGGGTATGACCCTAACATGCCCTCCCCATTAAAATCCAAAATTGTCCTCAAGGATGGACATGAGGGAATTGTTGAAGGATCTCAGATGGTTCTCGTGTGGAATCCTTAGACGATGTGTCCTTCCACTGTATCTAGACCTTTTGGATAGTGCATTGGTGGAGATGACACTCTCATTTTCGATGATGGCCTTGGGGCCATAACCAAATGTAACCTTGTTCATCCAAATATGGAAGGCTAGTCTGAATATGACAATTAGATTCAGCCACTTTCTTTAAGTAGGAGACATGAAAGATTGGATGAATTTAAGAGTGGCTGGAAAGTTCCAATTTGTAATCCATTGGACCAATATGTTTGAGGGACATAGAGGGGTGATAAAAATTTGGAGAAAGCTTCTAGTGGTGGTTGTTTTTTAGGGATGACTGCTTATAAGGATGCAAGTGAAGGAACACTTGATCCCCTTCTTGTTAGAGCAAGATTTGCCTCACCCTATGCAATCTTGCAAAGAAGGCCTTATTCCATTTCCCTATGCAGACTTGTCTTCCCTATTACTAAATTCCAGAGACAAAAATACAATTTTTTTCACTTGTACGCATCTTGCACCCTATACAACAAGCATATACACAAGTTGCTCCACTACAGCCCGCGTACATCAGGATTTGTGCCAAAAAATGAAAATTAAATGTCAGGTTTCCATGTCATGACAGGAGATCTCTAATCCTTGGCCTTCCATATAATGGAAATGCTCCGACTCAGACGTTCAGTTGCATTTGGAAGGCTATAAATAAGCCAATTCCGAGTTGTGGAAAAGAAGAGAGAATTCAACTTTGAGAGCAAAGTTACTCTAGAGAAATTATTTACTTCATATTGAGTCTGCATCCCTTTGTCCTTTAAGTTTGAACACAGTGTTTAGCACCCAAGCTCTTCCCTTATTGATGGAGAACCTCTTTGTCTCCCTTATATGAGCTTGCCTTTGGTGGAGGATTGAAGTGGCGGAGGCCCAGTTGGAAGGAACTCGGTTTCTTGGTTCTGAACCATGCCGACATAGAAGTCTGTAATATTTTTTTTACTTTTGTTGATCGTTTATTAATAGAAATACTCCTTTCCCATCCAATTGATATCTTGCAAATATATGTATTATTATTCATGCGCGTATTTGTTATGTATATTGATGAATTATGCTATCTAATGTGCTAACCTTTTATATTTCCACCATATGATTGTTTTCACTTGTTGTTGAGAACTTGTTGTAGGTATATAGCTTTGGGTCGAAGTGCTCAACGGTGGACATCATTGAACATCTGGACGAGGTAGGCCTCTTTCTTATCTTGCTTGCACATTAGTTTATATAGCATGTTGTTGGGATAGAGTTTATTTCTGCAGTCATTTCTATCTGTTGTGGTTCACCCTATCCATCGAGAGATTTTCCTTGTAACAGAATTGACGACCATACTGGGGATTGAATCTTCTTCCTTAGGGTTTGAAGTACTTTTCTCCTTAGATTGCTCTTGTTTCTATTGTGGCTCTTTTCATATCATTGCTTGACAGCTCCTGTTCACTCTGGGTCTGAGTTTTCATCCTTTCTCCCTTGCCTGGCCTTGTTTCAAAGCATATAGGCGCCTTTTCCCTTGACGGTCATGTATACACGAGGGTTCTCTCACTGCAAGCTGCGTATATACGCTATGTTTGCCCAAACAATCGCGTACACCTTTTCTCCTTGCCTGTTTTCTTGGTCTGGTGTTTGTTGGGTGGGATATGATGCTTGCTGAGCCTTCTTAGGTCTCTGTAGTGCCTGTTGAGTGCATGTGGGATGACAGGAAACCCTCTTTTGGTTGAATTTTTGGGCGAAGTCTTTCTCTTCATATTTTCATTTTTATTGTCCTTGTACATTGGGCTGGGTGTTTCGATGCTTGATATCATGCTTGAGTTATCTCTTTTTTATACACATTAGGGCTATATATCAAGTTACTTTTCAGTCCATGCATTTTCAGTTTCGATATATTGAAAATACAAAAAAAATAGGCATTTTGCATTGCTTGGCATTTTTTCCTTTTGAGTTTTTATCATTAGCTTAGTGCATACAGTGAAAGATTGCATTTTTACTTCTGAATTGCAGAGTTGAATTTGAAAATTGCATCGTTTTTAGAAGCATATCATTCATTAAAAGTTAAAGTTAGGACTTTGCATTATTTTCATATTTACTTTTCTTGCAGAGTCATAACACCATGAGTTTCACTACCATACCTTTTTGAGTAATCACGGCCATTAAAATCAATGCTATAATTTAAAATTTATTAGTAACGATTTTATTTTCTAGGGTGCACAAACTAGCCTAGGATTTAGTGCCTTGGAATTATAGGATTTTGTGAGTAAACTTCTCCAAGGCAATTAAATCAACATATGTGTCTGAGTCAGGGAGTGGAGAAATCCATTGTATAATTGGTAAGATCAAGAGGCTCCGCTCACACCGGAGTTAATCACGAGGTCGTGCGAAGTCAGTTGAAGGGATATCCCCCTGATACCTTCTTAGCGTCAGAGATATTTCTAGGGATCTATTTGTATCTGGGGATCTTGCTAATGCCTTTACCTCCGTGAGAGGTAGTACTTTCAAGGTTTCATGCTTTGCTACCCTGCCCATACGATGGACCTAACTTACGACTGCTCGCATGTGCATCGATTATACATCGGTTTATTAGTTGCTTGACGTAGGTGTCTCATAGGTTACTTGCAGGGATTATTTTGTAGGTACTCTGGGTCAGATAAGGGTCGGACAACACACAACTTTTATGGAGGATTACCTCTCTGTGGGGATCTGATCGACTGGTTTTTAAGCCCACGAGGTCCCTTATAACTGATTATGTTACCTCCGATATTTAGCAGGGGGTCTCAGGACCCTCTTGGGCGAGACATACCTTTTTTAGGAGGGAGGCCACTCAACCACTTTACCTCGTTTGCATGCATATTGACCATTTGACTTTTGGTGTGCTCTTTGATTACTAGTTGGCCTCAGGCACTTTTACTAAGTCTTCGTTATCATGGATAGTGGAGTCCCTTTGGCTCCCTCATTTACCACTACCTACCCCATGATGCCTACTCATCTCATGGGGAAAAATCCTTCCTCTTTTCATAATTGTATGCAGAACTATGGCACTCAGTACACACCTTGGGTCTCTAGTCATTTTCATGTTGACATGTCTTCGCACTTGCCATCCTCTGTCTCGCCTCCTTATGCGAATCCAAGTTTTGGGTTTGGGGGCACAAGGCCTTCTTATTATCCCTCTCCGTTTGGTGGGATTCATATCCCTCAAACACCTCTTATAGTAGGAGGTTGGAATATTTCTTCCTACGAATCCACTATGTGAGAAGTAAGTGCCCAATTAGGTAATCATTCTACTTATTACACTCTGTCCACTTATCCTTCTTCCGCTATGTCGATTCCTACGAACACTTTTCCCATGGTGGACCTACATCTGTCCCCTAGTGTTTCATCCAAGGGAAGTTATTTTTATAGTATGGGAAACCCCCTTCATGAAGTTCCTTCGTCATGCGGGAAATTATATCCTAACTTGAATAATCCTTATCATGATTTTGTCTCTTTGCAAACATCTACTTCAATGTTGATTCCCTTACAATCCTTTATGAATCAGTATGGAGGAGGATACTATCCTTCTGGACAGCGACAAGGTGTCAACCAGGATCCTTCCTGGCCTGTAATTTCACAAAACCAATCTTTCCTTAGACCTTGTTCTTAGATGCCACAACCTACCACCGCCACAAGTCCAGTCATTGTAGGTCATACTGGCATTTTATCACCAACCTATGCTAGTCATGTTGGAGATTGGTCGACAACCTCTGCAAGTCATGTTGAAGACCAACAACCAGCCACTGCAAGTCATGTTGGGAGCACAATTCTCGTCACTGCTAGTCACATTGCACATACATCACCAACCTCTGCTAGTCATGTTGGAGATTTCTCACCAGCCATTGCAAGTCATGTTGGGGGCATTCATATGATTGAGAAGTCTAGACGTGTCAGACGTAAGGGTAGATTCCTTTGAAGGACTTGCTAAGGAAGTCACCTTACTCGTTTGTGTCCTGCTACTATCGGGATACCAGAAGCATGGTTCTCACCTAAGGGCCCTTCAGGTTCTAATTCATCCGTGGTTTCCCCACACTTTGTTCCTTCTTTGATTGATACAACTGTCATGCCGATGCAATCTTCGGATGACACCCCTCTTCCTTTAGGGGTTGATGCATCTGTTGACCTTGTTGTCCCACATCCTGTTCAATTAATGATTGTGTTGATTCAATCTTCGACCGACACCTTTCCTATGTTCGGAAGTGATGCGTCTCTTGACCTTGTTGTTTCGCATCCTGTTCAACCAGTGGTTGTGTCGATGCAATCTTTGACCGACACCTCTCTTGTGTTTGAGGGTGATGCATCTCTTGACATTGTTGTCTCACATCCTATTCAACCAATGGTTGAATACATGGTCGTGCTGATGCAATCTTCGCTTGACCCCACTCTTGTCTTGGAGAGTGACAAGTCTTAGGGAGTGGTCGCATCGATGCAATTTTCGATCGATCCCGCTCTTTTGGTTCTAGTTCTATACCTTCTATGCCATGTCCGTAGCATTTCTAGTGTTATACCTTCTACACAAGGGAGCAATCCACTCTCTTCGAGTATGCTTCCTCCAAGTCCTAAGGTGGCTTCCTTCGATTGGAATGATCTTGTAGAGCCCCAAATTCCTTCTTCTACACCCTTCCATATAAGGGGAATTCTTCTATATATTGTAGATAAGGTCACCTATGCAAGTATTTTATCCTCCTCGACTTGGAAAGCTTTAGGTTTTCCCAAGCTTGTGTCATCTCTTCTTAAGTTGCTGACCTTTCACAAAAGTTCTGCATGGGAACCTTGCCCCCCCCCCTCCCCCGTGACTCGTCGCCTAGATTCTCCCACACAAGTTTAATTTAAGCCCTTTTCCAACTTGTTTTCAAAAAGTGAAAAGATTGTCGAGTGATTTGTCCCTTTCACACTCGTTAAATTGGACTTGAAAGGTTGTGAGTCTTAGTTAAGCTCTTTTCTGACTCATTATAAAAAGTGAAAAGATTGTCGAGTGAACTTGTCTCTTTCACACTCGTAAAATTGGTTTTGAAAAGACGTCTATTTAGAACAAGTTTGTCCCTTTTTCACACCAAGTAGACTAAAAGACATAAAAAAGGACATTTTTTGGCGTTAAGTTGTGATTGCATCTCATTCCCTTGCTTGCTTGCTTGTGTCGGCCACTCCTCAGAACTCTTGACTTTGCATGTTGACCATACCCTCAATTCGTCTCCGAATCACATGATATTGTAGTCATATCATGCACCCTGGCCCTACTTTCATCATTGGTAGGTAACCTTGAACCCAACAATCTACATTTCATCATTGGTCGTTGACTGGGTGGTTTCCCTTATGTTCGACGGAAAGACATCTATTCACACATTGGGATTTGTGCGGTGTCTTGGATGCCATTAACCTTATTGGTGGTTTCCTCGCCTTTGTCAACAGTTTTCATCATTGGCTGCTATTCAGAGGGTCTTTTTCGTGTACCACTTGCACTTGGCACACGCGAAAGATGAACAGGGTCGTTAGTTCATGAACTTGTTCTTCGTGCGATTTTTTTTTTACTATGGAATCATCTTGTCTCATTCATCCAACTAGTACCCACAAGGAAATGGATTGATAGAGTCCAATGATAAGAATTTATTGGTCATAATTAAGAAAATTGTGGGTGACAACAAGAAGAGTTGGGATAATAAACTGGGGTATGCAATGTGGGATGACCAGGTCACAAAGAAGGATGCAAAAAGTAAAAGCCTCTTTGAACTAGTATATGCCATGAGAATAATTATTCTTATTCATCTCAAGATTCCATTGTATCAGTTGATATAGAATTTCACATCAAACCAGGAAGCAGTTTAGGTAAGGATAGATTAGTTGGTGGAGCTTAGGGAGAACCAAAGACATGTTTTCAATCATTTAGTAGATAGCTAAGAGAAATTCAAAGGAATATTTGACAGGAAGGCTTATGCAAGGACATTACATACATGTAACTTAGTACTTACGTGGGACTAAAGACATGAGAAACCTGGGAAGCATGAAAAGTTTGACAAGCTATGTCTTGGTTCTTATAAGATACATGATCTTGTTGGTTCGAAATATTTCTACCTTAGACACCTTGATGGAGAAAAGATGCCATTGCCCATAAATGGGAAACATTCAAAATGTCTTATTCTAATGGCATATAGTGCCATAAATAGTGTAGGATACATAAGTTCCATGAAGTAGTAGAGTAGGAGAATAAGTCCTCATCGACAATAGAGTATGATTTATTTATTGTATTATAGTTGATATTTATCTCATGCATTTCGTAGGAGATTTTTATGTACTACATATTATGGACATATGATTTTGGTTAATCTCTTATGTGGGGTTTCGTGATGAGAGTATCGTACCTCTCTCTCCACATGATCTTATATTTTTCATGTCAAGTTGTAGCATATATGCATTTTGGAGTTCTCATACATTCTTTCTTTGAGAGTGCATGTCCCCATGTGGAGCTGGGTGTTACCCATCACATAGCATAAGGTATTTGAAGACCTTGTTAGGAAGGCTTCATTTGGAGTGTTACAACTTTGAGCCATATATTGTTATCAGATGCAGAAATATTAGTGAAGATACATTGGCATTTACCTTTTCCTGAGATGACCATATGCATTGATGGGGTGTCATGGCGTGTTGAGGGGGGATTTAGATTTTTCACACACTTTCCTTGTGACTTTGTTGACCACCTTTGGTTGGGTGCTAAGGTGCCTTGAGTAGGAGTGTTGGTTCACACAATGGTTTCCTTAATATCCCCCCTGCCCTACCAAGAGTAGCTTACCTTGAAGATTACATGAAGTGATTCATTATTGGTATACCTTGGTTAGAGGATATGCATTATCTTCATCATTGGATTATATAGAATGGTACTTGGATATTCATATGGGTACTCTAGTCATGCACACATTTGTTCCTTTTTTGCAAATTTTCCCAAATTTAAATTTATCCCTAAGAGATAGCCACATGAATATTATCGCCTTAAGAGGGCATTCAAAATTTCTTATATCCTTGCACCACACTCGAAATTCTCCACTGCTTCCTCCTCACTACCAACCTTGTAAACTAACTTGGGTGTGTGATAACCCCCTATTGCATTCTTGGACTAGACCAATTCATCCTCGTCATCTTTAATGTGGACATGACTATGTTGTTAATAAGAGATATACCGCATCCAAACCATAATGTCCAATACTGATAAACCAATGTCATTTGCAGATTTCCACTCCTAACTCTGTATGGTAGTCAAGATAGGATCAACCACTTGATTTAGAAAAAAAATAAACCTTTTTAATGAAGAGATTTCACCATTTTTTTAGGAAGTTTTAAATAGGCATCACATCCAACCCAAGGGTCCATCCCTAATAGCTCTTTGTTCCTCTTTCCCAACTTCCAAGCCAATCATTTTTTGATAAGAGGAAAATTCAAATTAACAGCCTTCCAAATAATGGAAGCATTATGGAAAGACTTATTAGGTTTCCTAATCCAATCCTCGACATTATCTCGAGTAATGTATTTTTTGGTGAAAACTTGGTCCCAAAGACATTCAGTTGAGAGTAACCTCCATCCACACTTTGGTGCCAGGGCTAATGAGAACTTGTGATTTTCAAGTCCCCATCCCCCACAAAAGTTTGGGAGTGCAATTTTCTCCCAATTTACCCATACAAATCATCTCTTCTTCTTATCACTAGAAAAAAGGAATCATAATCTAATCCTATTCATCTTCTCGAGGACATCTTTTGGAATATATGCTAAACACATATAATAAACTAGAATTTCCTCCACTATAGATTTAACCAAAACAAGTCTTCTGCCTCTCGAGAGCCATTTATGGAACCACTTAAAAACTCTTTTTTCAACTTTAGACACCAACCAATCCCAATCCTTCTTTAGATGGTCATTTGGATTTAATAAGAACCCTTAATACTTCCACCCATTCTAAGGCAAAATCTGTTAGAAAGGAAAAATTTAGGACAAAAAACTTTCACTCTTAACATCTAGGATAGAAAACGAGATAATAGACTTATCTAGATTAATCAACGTTCATTTAGCGATATAACATAAATCAATGATTTCCTTCAACTTTTGAGCTTCTCTTTTAGAACCATCCCAGAAAAGTAGAATATCATCTATGAATAAAAGGCGTGATAAGTATCAAGAATCCCCAATCCTTATCCCTTTGAAGGATCCATATCTCTTAGCCTCTAGCATGGCCCTACTTAAACCTTTAGCCATAATAAGAAAAAGAAGTGGAGACAATGGGGTGGCCATGTCTCGAACCTCTTCCATGCCTCAGAAAAACTGAATTTGATCCATTTATCAATATAGAAAAAGATGTCATCATCACATAAGCCATCACCCAATTGACAAAAGAGACATAGAAACCAATATGGATAAGTATCATCTTTAGGAAATTATATGTATAAGATAGTGATAAAAATCATTGTTATGAGGGTTAAGAGTTTGTTATCTAAGTTGGTATCTCAAGAGCAATTTGGGTTTCTATTAGTGAGATAGATTTATGAGGCAATTAGAGTGGCACAAGAAGGTATACATACTATCAAAACTAAAAGATTGCATAAAGAGATGGGCCCAAACCCCTCGAAAGAGGGAGGATTATCTACTTTGGGAAAAAGAGCAATAAAAGTATAATTGAAAGTAGCCAAGATCTTTCCATCTATCCTAGATTCTTCAATCACCCTCAGCAAGTCTCCCTCAATAATCACGTAGAATCCCAAGAAAAATTCCACTAGCCATCCATTACGGCATGGAATTTTGTCCTTTTGGAAAATATGGAGAGCATATTGAAGCTCTTCTCTGGAAGCTTCCTCCATCAACCTTTCATTGTCCTCCTATTATTAAAACTAGGAATGTATGTTGTCAGTTTGATTATTTTAGTCAAAGTCACCTTGATCTCTTCCTTGTAAATGCCACTAAAATGATCAGCACCCAAATGAGAAATATTCTCGAGGTTTGATACCACACTTATATTAGGATGAGTTGTTTTCCAAATAATATTTGAATTTTTTCTATGCATAGAATTGATGAAAGAAATTGTGTTCTCATCACCCTTATCAAGTCGGAGCGTTTTACCTTTTAGTGTCCATGTAATTTCGTTATGAAGAAAAATCTTTATAATCTCCCATTCCAAATGAGGAATCTCGAGTTTATAATCAATATCTAGAAGACCTATCAACTCTTGCTTAAGTAAGCCTTCTAATTTAGCTTCACCCAACACTAATTCTTAATCATATTGAATCTTCTTCCCATGTGCCAATTTGATAGTAATTTATTTGATCTTCTCTAGGTTCCCTTCAAATTGTAGCATTGCCAATAAACTTGAAGAACATTCAAAAGGAACCCAATTTTCCTTAACTTGATTTACAAAATCCTCATTCTCTAACATGTTAGCACTCTGTGATTTCTCAGGCTCAAGAATAAATGGGCAGAGGTAACTACGAAACCATTTTGGAGTCAAGTAGCTATCCCTCCAAGACTCAGAGAGGGATCTCTCTGTATGATTTAGTTTTGTTTGCTGGGAATTTTAGGTTAGTTATGAAAGTACATTGTTTTTTGGGTTTGCTTTAAATTGTTTGGTTGGAACAACAAGGGAAAAACCATTGGGAAATGGAGTCACAGTTCATAATGGATCAAAACCAGGTCATGACAGTCTAATATTGCATGGCAAGGTAGGAAAATCCACTGGATCTTCAAGATTTAATGGATGGGAAAGATGGAACAGATTAAGAAATTCAACTAAAAACAGAGCAACTAAGAATTATGAGTTTAATCTTCAATGGAAAAACACAGAAATTATTCCAAGTAAGTGACATAGGGTACATTTAAACCAATTATGTCCTTTTGCCTCCTTAAAATAATTCAAAATGTAGAAAAAAAAATTGATAACAGAAAGAACAAATTAACAGAGAAAATAACTTCACCAATGGGATTCGCCACAAGAATCCTACAATGGTCACACTGTATTACTAGAAATCTCATCCATGGAGGCTCTGTGAGTTGTTTTACAAAATTATTTCCATCCTTCCATAATGGTCCCAACTGATAAACACTTTTTACATTTGAATTATAAAAATATATAGAAAAATTATCCTCCAGGATCGGGAGGTTGAATTCAACAACCTGGCCAAAAATAGAAACAAATCCCTCAAAGTTTTGAACTATCTGCCATGAAAAAAGGGTCGAACTATTGAAAATAGGGGTCAAATAAGACACTTGTATCTCTCAAAATATGAAATTTGTGCGAAAACTGAAAGAGGTTATTGTAGATGAGCCTGTTCTAAGTAAAAACCTCTCTCTTTTTTTCCAAATTCATCTCCAACTTTCCAAAACATCTACCACAAAAACATGACAAAATCAGGAAAAATGGAATTCTGAAAAATAGTGCTCATAGATGGCTTTGATTCTCCCAATTCCTTATACCTATGCAAAAAATGAGAGAGGTTATTGAATTTCAGCCCATTTGAGAGAAAAACCTTTCTCTGTTTCTCAAAAATCCTTTTTTTTTCCCCGGAATCGTCCTTGGAAGACATGTGGTCAAACTAGCGAAAAGTAGTTTTTGAAGCGGAAATGTGGTATTTCGGACCCCCCTAGAGTGGTAAGTGGTATTAGAGAGGGGGTGGGTCCGAAAAAAACTAGTGGTGACATGTGTCTAGGGTGGTTTCACTTCCCGGACCCCCCTCGTTAAAGCTCGGATGGCAGGGGGGTTCAGAAAAATTTACGGGCGTTGATTAAATTTTGTTTTGGGATATGTGTGGGATTTAGGATATCTTTAATTTGTGTTTATTTAATTTGT
>SNQJ01S0005352.1:103955-117836 GCA_010110895.2 Picea sitchensis | reverse complement strand
ATTGGTGAAATTAATTGATTATGTAATTAATTCTACATATTGAAAGACGTGAAGGGAGCAATAACACTTCAATTCTATCAACCAATTAGAAATGAGAAACACAAATATTTTTATTATATCCAAAAATATATATTTGTTTTCCTCTGTTAAACATTACATTGCATACACCAATTTATGGTAAAAGGCAAATTAATGTCACATCAATATCACATCAAAAGCAAACTCATTCCTATAGTCCCATGGCAGGGACTAATAATGCTACGTAAATTAGTTAATCTCTAACCTTTATTTATTTTGTTGTACAAGTCCTCACCAAGAGTCTAAATTAGTTAATATTTAACTTTTATTTTTTTAATTGTGGTTCATCTCGAAGACTATATCTACGGAATAATGCACATCGTGTTATTTACAGAGAATCAAGTTTTGGTCAACTTACAATCATATCGGTTCACAAGGAGCAAATGTCATCAAAGTGAGATTTGAACCCGGATGTAGCAAATAAAAACAATTCCTCTCAACCATCCAATCTACACTTTTACTTTATTGAGTGTAAATATTAAGAATGTCATAACATATTATTTGCTTTTGTTAATTAAAAAAGTTGATAAATAAAGAATATACAACATTATACACTTAAAATAATATAATAATGACTATATGGAATTTTTAACCATAAGTTTTACTTTCTAATAAAAAAATTAAAGTTATTATAACAAGTTGGAGCATCTCGACAAAAAATTAATATTATATAATCTTTAAGAGATGTTAGAGTACTAACTATTAAATAATAAATAAATTCAAAAAAGATAACGCATCAATTTTCAAAGAAGTATTGAAGTATCATGTTTATAAGAAAAAATATAATTATCACAACCATACAATTAAAAGTGGTTGATATACAATGGCAATAGGTGCAGGGGGAGTCTCCATGATCTTGGAGGAAACATGTTGTTTTACTATGCCTGGGGGTTGGGAAATATCTCCAATAATCTTGCTAATGCCTATTCGTTATGGATGGACATGTGTATCTCAAAGGAATCATGAATCAATAATCTTGTGGTTTTAGGGGACTTGATGTTGGTTATAAGAACTATGGTAAACCATGTCAACATGGGATGCAGTGCTTTGAGTTCTCTTCTTTAGAGGGTAAAAGGCATGGTTACCAACTTTGATAAGGTGTCATTTTTCACATTAAATGGGAGCATAATAGCCTAGTCGATCACTAGGCTAATGTTGTCTCACATGTAAATCCAGGGATGTTTGTAAAAAATGGGGTAATCTCCTTTAACCCCATTCCTTAATCAAAAGTTGGACTCAAAATTTCTCATTTCTTTCGATGTAAGGCTGTGACGGGACACATCAGGGATGATTTGGAAGTCAACCTTTTATGCTTATGCGCTTGAAGAGTTGGTTGTCTCGAGGAACATTGAATGAAATATGTGTGTAGATGTATTGAAATGTGGGAGTATTCAAACGATGGAGGTGAGTTGCAGTGGCAATTTCTCAGTGAAAAGGAGGGTTTTCCTGCTCTAGTAGGTCTATTTTGGGTTGTCTAGTGAGGTGGTTGTCTAGGGCATAAGGTGGTCAGGTGGTCTTGAGAGTTTGGTTTGTGAATTCAACGAGCTTTGGAAGGTGGTGTGTGTGGGTTGTCAATCTCTCTCAATGTCGACTAACTCCTTTGAGTTGACTAGAAAACCTCAAGTTCTTTAGTTTCCTTTTCTTGTTGTCATTTTGTCTAACTTTCAAGTTTTATGTTGCCATAGAAATCCTTTTGTTCTAATTTTTAGCAGAGTTGGAATTGGGGGTGAAATTATGTGGGTTAAGGCTAGTATTGGGAATTTTGGTTGGGATTTGTATCGGCTCGAGACCCTTAGTTTCTCTATGCAAGGTCTCTGTGTGGTTAAGATGGGTGATATAGAGTGGAGAGAGTAAAGAAGATCCTCCATGGGCATGAGGAGGCCAGTAAAGCAAACAACCAACCTCTCCACAACATCAATTCAATAAATGGCATAGTTGGAATAAGTCATAGCTAGAAGTGTGGCCAATGTATTGGAATTTCTCCATGTGTAGATGTGATGAATTGATTCTCTGGAGGTTGAATGCTAGCAGTTGCATTCTATGGTTCTACCCCAACAAATGGAATTTCTCTCTCAGGCTTCAAATAACCATGACTCATCGAAATCCATTCAACAAATTTCAAGGGAGGAAGAAATAAGGGTCAGCCTCATGACCTATGGAAGTTGAATAGTTGGGTCCCCTCCTCTCTACCGATGGAAATGAGATCCAAGACCATATTTTGCCTTGATAAACTATGTATCTCCAAGTAATTTTTCTTTTGGGATAGTTTGTGAAAAAGGTTGCTAGTAGTAATCTTTGGAAGGTTAGTTTAGAGGATGTATTAATATCTCTCTCAGTATATCTAGAACTATGTATCCAGACAAACATTCCTGGAAATTTTGCTTGTAATTGTTGTTGTTTTGAAGCAACCCCCCTTTTTTAACGAAAAATTAGTTTTTGTCTTTGTTTAAAAAAAAGTGGTTGATATATGTTGATCGATGTCATTTTCCACCTTTTATAACTAATGGCACCACTTCATGTATATTAACCACTTTTAATTATGTGGTTGTGCTAATTGACAACCGATGCATGTGATGAGAATTAGTAGATTTGTGAATTAAAATATCAATATGATTTTATTGAAATATCTATGATATTTTAGTATGGTTGACCATGGCCCTACCTTTGACTATGGTTTATCATGGTTGACTATGGTTGACCATGTTTGGTTATGTTTGATCATGGTTGAATTTGGTTGGCCATGGTTGATTATGTTTGACTATGTGGTTAATTGTGGTTGACCATGCTTATCCATGCTTGAATATGATTGACCATTGCTGATTATGATTGAATGGATGGCCATGGTTGACTATGGTTGAGAATGCTTGACCATATTTGATTATGGTTCAACATGTTCAACTAAGGGTGGTCGTATTTAACCATGGTTGAATTTGGTTGACCTTAGATAACCATGGTTGATCATGATCATGTTTGACTATGCAAGTTAACAATGTTTGACTATGATTAGCTATGGTTAACTATGTATAACAATGTTTTCCTATGGTTGACCATGTTTTACCATGGTTTCCTATGGATTGGCCATGTTTGACCATGGTTTTCCATGGTTAACCATGTTTAGCTATGCTTGACCATGTTTGAATATGGTTGACCATAGTGGACCAAGGTTGAATTTGGTTGACTATGGTTGACCATGCCTAGTTATGGGGGACCATGCTTAACTCTATTTTACCATGTTTGACTATGGTAGACTTTAGCTAAATGTATTTGACTATGGTTGAATTTAGTTGACTATTGTTAACTTTAGTTGACAATGGTTGAACATGTTTGACTATGGTTGTCTTTAGTTGAAATACATTGACCATGTTCACTATGGTTAACCATGGTGACTGTGGTTGACCATAGTTGTCTTTGGTTGAATTTGGTTTTACTATGGTTGACCATGGTTAAATTTGGTGACCATGGTTAAATATGGATGACTATGGTCGACCATGTTTCAATATGGTTAACTTTGGTCATCCATGGTTGACTTTGGCTAGCCATGGTTCGCTATGATTGATTTTGTTTTACTATGGTTGACCATGTTTGACTATAGTTGACTATGATTCACTTTAGTAGACCATGATTGGACATGGTTAGCCATGGTTGACTATGGTTGATCATGTTTATTATGTTTAAATAAGGTTTACTATGGTAATGTCACATTGCGATGTTCATCATGGTTGACTTATGTCAAATTGTTATGTTCCTCAATGGCAGTGTCGCATTATGACATTCATCTACATTGACTTATGTTGAATTGCTACATTCCTTAATGGTTGTGACACATTGCGATGCTCATTAAGGGCTATGTCACCTTGCGACATTCCATAAGGGTTGCAATTTTCCTGAATGGACATGATGCATTGTGATATTCATCTTGTCTAATTTATATGGAATTGTTATGTTCCTCAATGTTTATGTCACATTGTGACCTTCATCTAGGGTTTTGTTACATTTTTTATGTTCCTTAATGATTATGTCACGTTACGAGGTTTATCTTGGTGGAATTATGTCAAATTATAGTGGTTTTGAAGGGTTATATTACATTGTGGATTCCATGAAAGGATATGTTGGATTATGATGTCCCTCAATGGTTATGTGGCATTCTGACATTCATCTTGGTCGACTTATGTCAAATTGCTATGTTCCTAAATGGTTATGCCACAATCCAATGTTACTCAAGGGTTAGGCTAGATTGTGACATCCCTCAGTGGTTATTTCTTATTCCAATGTTTATCATGGTTGACTTATGTGAACCATGGTTCATTATGGTTGACTTTGGTTGACTATGGTTGACCATGTTGATTATGGTTAGTGATGTTTGACCATGTTCGTTATGTTAAACCATGGTTTACTATGGTAATGTTGTATTGCGATGTTCCTAAATGGTTGTGATGCATTATGACATAAATCTAAAGGGTTATGTCATGATATTCCTCAATGGTTATGTCACATTGTGACATTCATAATGGGTTATGTCACATTCATGATGTTTCTTAATGGTTTTGTCGTATTGCAACATTCATCTTGGTGGACATATGTCGAATTGCAGTGTTTTTGAAGGGTTTTATCACATTGCAACGTTCATGAAAGCATATGTTGGATTATGATGTTCCTTGATGGTCATTTAACCTTGTGACATTCTTCTTGGTTGAGTTATGTCCTTCGATGGTTGTGTTGCAATGTAATGTCCCTAAAGGGTTAAGTTAGACCATGACATTCCTTAATGGTCATGTTGCATTGTGATAATAATCAAGGGTTATGTTAGATCACGACATTCCCCAATGCCTACATCACATTGTGACATATAGATTCATTGTGACATTCCTCCATGGTTATTGGATTATGGTGTTTCAAAATGGTCATGTCACATTGTGATGTTCATTTTCATTTACTTATGTCAAATTGCTACATCCCTAAATGATTATGTCATACTGCAACATTCAATAAGGGTTATTTTGCCTAATGAAATTCCTCAAGGGATATGTTTCATTGTGATGTTCCCGAATGGTTATGATTCATTATGATATTCACCTTGGTCAACTTATGTGTAATTGATATGCTCCTCAACGGTTTTCTCGCATTACTACATTCACCAACATTTATGCCAAATTTGTGATGTTCCTTAATGGTTATGTTGCATTATGACGTTCATATTGATGGAATATGGTTGACCATGTTGATTATGTTTAACTATGGTTTAGTATGGTAATGTTGCATTGTGACGTTCATATTGGTTGACTTGTGTTGAATTGATATCTTCCTTAATGGTTGCGTCGCATTGCGATGAGCATTAAGAGTTATGTCACATTGTGACATTCCTTAAGGGTTATGTTGGATTGTGATGTTCCCCAATGCTTATGTCACATTGTGACATGTACGTCTTTGCTGACTTATGTCAAATTTCAATGTTCCTTGATGATTATGTCAGATTGCGATGTTTATCAAGGGTTATGTCACCTTGCAACATTCCTTTAGGGTCATGTTTCATTACGATGTTCCTAAATTGTTGTGATGCATTGTGATATTCATATTAGTTGGCTTATATGGAATTGCCATGTTCTTCAATGGTTATGTTACATTATGACATTCATAAAGGGTTATGTCACATTTGTGATGTTCCTTAATAATTTTGTCACATTGCAATATTCATCTTGGTGGACTTATGTCGAATTGCAATGTTTTTGAAGGGTTTTATTGCATTGCAATGTTCTTGAAAGGATATGTTGGTTTGCGATGTTCCTCAAAGGTTATGTATCCTTGGACAAGGGTTAAGTTAGATTATGATTTTTCTCAATGGTTATTTTGTATTGCAATGATTATCATGGTTGACTCATGTTAACCATGGTTGTCTTATGTCAAACTACTACATTCATTAATAGTTGTGTCACATTGCGACATCCATCAAGGGTTACGTTGCATTGCGATGCTCTTCAATGGTTATGTTCAATTGCAACATTCCCTAAAACCTATGTCACATTGTGACATATAGATTCATTACAATGTTCCTCCATGGTTAATGGATTACAACATTCAGTGATGGGATGCTCAACTTCATTGACTTATGCGAAATTGTACATTCCTTAATGATTATGTCATATTGGGATGTTCATTAATGGTTATTTTACCTTGCTCCATTCCTCAAGGGTTAGGTTTCATTGTGATGTTCCTGAATGGTTATGTTGCATTGTGATATTCATCTTGGTCGAATTGTGTGGAATTGATGTGTTCCTAAATGGTTTTGTCGTATTATGACGTTCATCAATGATTATGCCAAATTTGTGATGTTCCTTAATGGTTATGTCACATTGCGATGTTCATCTTGGTTGACTTACGTCAAATTGCAACGTTTCTCAATGATAATGTCGCATTGCGATGTTTCTTAAGGGTTATGTTAGATTGTGATGTTCCTTAATTGTTATTTTGTATTGCGACATTACCATTGTTGACTTATGTCAAATTGTTATGTTCCTCGATGGTTATGTGGCATTTTGATGTTCATTAAAGATTATGTCACATTTCGATGTGGCATTGTGATGTTCCTCAATGTTACGTAGGATTGCTATGTTTCTCAATAGTTACATAGAATTTGTACAATTGATGCCTAATAAAAGTACATAATGTCACATTATGACACTTGATAATATTTAGTTGTATTTTGATTTTGATCAATTCAATTTCCAATATTCAAACCTAATTTCAAATTTCAAATAAAGTATAATACTCTAACATGGTTTAGAAAAATAAACAATTAATATTTTTTTTAAATAAAAATGAAATTTTATTATTAAAAAATATTCATACATCATAAAAATTGTGTTTTTCAGATATTTTATAAATTATAACTTATTATGTCAATTTTATTTAAAACTACATAAATATATTCAAGTCAATTTTCTCAACAACTATATTCTCTAAATTTTTTTTTAAAACTACATAAATATATTCAAGTCAAATTTCTCAACAGCTATATTTTCTATTATACAAGTAATTAAGTAAATATAAAACATTAGGTATGTTTTTCTTTCGAAAAAAACAAACATTCAATACTTGGAAATACATATTCTTAACCAAACATATAAATCTTTATAATTTTAAAAAATTAAAATTTTAAATTAATTTATTATACAATATTTTTTTTAATTATAAATTTATTTATTATACAATATAATTTTAAAAAATTAAAAATTAAAAATAATTTATTATACAATATTTTTTAAAATTATAAATTAATTTATTATACAATATTTATATTTATATTTGATCATTATATGCTAAATGATTTACGTTCACTTACTTCTTTTAACTTTTAAAAATTAATTTATTATTAACTTTTAAAAACTAATTTATTATATAATATTTATATTTAATCATCTAATATGTATATGCTAAATGATTTGTGTTTACTTACAAAGTGTCTTTTAAATATAAAGAATGTGATTATCTAGTGCATTATTTTATTTTTTATCCTTTGTATCTACACATATACGTGTGACATAAAACATTCTTCAATCATGATTATATAAAACATTCTTATTAAATAATTTTGTTTTTATATAAAAATAATTTTTACAATTAAAAGTAATTAAATTTTTAATATGCAATGCTTAATGTTATATATATATAAGGTCATAGTTAAGTTAGACATTAAATTAATGTATGAGATTTATTGATTTGTGGGACAAGGAACTTCCTTCGTGCAATAATTTAATTTTAAGGTTATGGTTAAGTTAGACATTAAATTAGTGTATAATACTGACTAGTTTCTGGGACAAGGGACCCCCTTCGTGCAATGATTTGACTACTAAAGTTTATAGGAGTATACATACTTTACTCCTTTAAATTTGAACTTGTCACCTCTTAGGAAGAAACACATATTTAATAGTTCATTAAAATTATATTATATATATTAGGTCCACTTATAATGGTATTATATATATATATAAGAGTTATGATATTTTTTTTAAAGTAATATAGAGTTAAAACGTCAAACAATTTAGTAAGATATTTTTCGAGAAAATGTATAATCAATGAATGCATAGTAAATTTTATATTAATTTATTAAAATTCATTATAATACAATGTATTTGTTTAATAAAATAATATATATTTTTAACATTATGAATATGATTATTTGTTTATTAAAATAATGATAGTAAATTTTATATTAATTTATTAAAATTCATTATAATACAATGTATTTGTTTAATAAAATAATATATATTTTTAACATTATGAATATGATTATTTGTTTATTAAAGTAATGATGTATTTAAAAAAAATTGTGATGAAGTATATTTGATAAAGAAGTATATTACAAAGTATATGTGATGAAGTATATTAAATTTAATTAATTAATATAAAGTATATTAAATCTAATTAATTGTAATGAAGTATATTAAAAAAAAATTGCAAGTCAAAAAATTTATTGTCTTAAAAAGTTATCATAACAATATATTTGTCAATACATAAGTTAAAATCGACCACCTGTTTAGCCAAACAGATGGAAACCATAATAGATGGTCACATGTCTTGATGTTTTTGAAGTGTGAGAAGGCAGGAAACCATGAACAAAAAGACACTAAATTTTCCACAATAGTTTTTACAGGAAAATGCATAGTGACAGAAGAAATCAACAAAATTAAACAATGGGTGAATCCGGATTGCTTCGTCGCCACGAGGTTGAGGTCAGGTAAGAGAGAAAACGAACGACTGGGTGCATGTCAGACATCTTCATTTATCTGGCTCGCATGAAAGGGAATCAAACAACATATCCAGGCAGCTATTGAAGATGGTGTGTCGATGAAGCTGCTCTACCATATCCCTTCACATAACAAAAATAAGGTCTAAGTGTTCCAGAGAGAGGCGACAAGTGCTATTCCATTATGGATTTGGAGTTGAGTAGAGTGGAGGTTGATTTGTTGGAAGGGCCTCCTTGTTGTGCTCCGTTGAAGGCATTTCTTCTTCAATTATGTAGGTTTCCATTGCCAATGCAAATCGATTCCATGTGTAGACTATCCAGAAGTGTTGGGTGAGACTTGAATGTCGGGGACTGTGTAAAGGAGGGAGGCCAGAGGGATTTGTGGCGGGACTGAAGGTAAATCTTCCTCGACATAGGCCATGGGAGGACCTTCGTCTAGCCAATTATGAGCTGAGGAAGGAGAAGGAAACACATAAGGGTTGTTATGGCGGACCAGTGAAGTGTGGGGCGTGGATGGAGGTGAGGAGGAACTCAGCCTGCGTTGTCGGTCTACAAAGTTGTAGTAAGCCGACCCATGCTTAGGATTTCCTCTTTCCCTAGGCATGATAGAGGGAGTGACGAGAATGGAGACTAGGAGCAGAGCGGAATAGCAGGAAAGGAAATAGTCAGGGAAAATATCGGAGGCCAAATACAAAACCAAAGACAAATAATTGTTTCCATTCCTTACCTCCAAAATTATAGCCGAGTTGGGAAGGGGAAGTGTCGCAAGGGCCGAGTGGACAAGGCTCATGCGACTCGTACTAGTCTAGGCATGTTGTCGCGGTTGCATTGAGTGCTCCATTATACCAACTTTTGTATGTAGGCGCACAAGCGATCCTGTCAATTGAATGTTGCTCATACCGCATGGTCTATAGGAGTGGGTGGCAGCAGGGGAATTTAACTCCTCACTTTTCATGGAGTCCAACTATCACCCCATTCGGGGGAAGTATATTAAATTTAATTAATTAATATAAAATATATTAATTTTAATTAATTGTCACAAAGTATATGTATATTAATTTTAATTAATTCTCACAAAGTATATGTGATAAATAAATATAATTACAAAAATATTAGATATAATTAATATGTGATAAATAAATCTAATATATTTACTCTTTTTGTAAGTTGCAAACTTGTGTCATTCTATGTGCCATTATTGTTATTTTTTTCCTTTGTGGTTCACGGCGCGAAGCACACTATGTCCACAGTAATCCCCCCCCCCGAAATTCGAAGAACACAGGAGGGTCGAGAATTTTGAGAATATTGGCTCACAAAGAGTAGCATGTCGCATAGACGAGACTCGAGCCTGGGCGGGGAGGAGAAAACTCCCCACCCCAACCAATTTAGCTACAACCACTTGACATTCTATGTGCCATTATTATGTATGGATTGTCTTCAAATTAAATCACTATTAATCATTAAGTTGCAAACTTGTGTCATTCTCTATGGCATTATTAGTCCTTGTCGAGGGCAGTGCAAGGACTATAGCGATGAGTTTGTTGGTTGACTTATATTAGTTGTGCATTGACTTCTCAATTTTTCCATTTTATTCAATGTTCTGTGTTGTATTCTTTATTTTTCCAATTAAATGAAAAAATTGTAATTTTATTTCTCTCCATTTTTATTAGCTATGAACTTTAAGGTGTTATTGTTGGGTTGACAACGTAGTTCTTGGGATTGAGGATGATTACCTATTATTTTAATCTATTGCATGATATTTCCTCTTTTCACCATGACATGACGTTTCCCCTATGACACTCTCCTTGTAGTCGAGGTCTCCCTGTAGATGCTAATGCAGTTGAGGCTCCGACCGCCCTATAGTTCTGATACTAACCTCCTCTTCCACTTGGTATGTTGGGTACCAGCAATGCACATATTATTTCCATGTTCAAATATACATGTCGTACAATTTTCTTCTTGGCGGTAGTTTCGAGACTACTTGGAGCACTGGAGAGAGCGGCCATGGGAGACTTGTTGTAGGGAATTGCAAAGAATGTCTCCTTTGCCTCTTGGTACTGTCCTTTCCGTGTCATGCATAGATTGAAAACATTCATGTTCATGTCCCTGCATAGATTGAAAACCAGTAAGTTCTTTTAATCCACATCAAAGCAGGGTGTTGTACAACTTGAATGAGTTCAATTCTCCAACAACCTCCTTTTACCTCCTCAAATCATGTTTACACTGAATGCAGTTCAAGTCACAATTGTTGGTAAGAAATTCGAATGCCTCCATGACACTTTTAATTTATTTTTATTTCTATAGAAGTATTTCTGGATGCTTTTAATTGCCATTTATATTTTTTGAAACTAAGATTTACATTGGTGTTATAGCAGGTTGGATTTATTATTTACTAAAATCATTTTAAAATTTGCAGGTGATTCTCCTGTGTTGATAGAGAAATATTATTAGTGGGTATAGTTGTGCATATGAAAAGGAAGAGACTTTGTTTCTATCCAAGGAAGGATGAGAGCAAAGATATGGTATCAACTATCCAAGTATGTTTTACTCCTAAATTGGTGGTTCTCTCGTAACTCAGTCTTTTAAGTGTGTTTATTCTTAGTATGATTTATTTTTCTTAACAAGGACAATGTACCATCAGATTCATTATGAATTACTTTTTAAACTCTGTTATTATTTTGAATGTGAAATTGTTAATGCAGTAACATATTGATTCATTACAAATTACATTAGAAAATTTGTCAATTATTCTAAATGTCGGACTGGGACTAGTTATGAGGGTGACAGATTTATCATGAAGAAATCTCAAACAAAGAGACAACATATTGTGCTTGCCTCTAGCCGAACTAGAATAGTAACTAAATATGCACTTGGAAATGGAAGGGATACGATAGGCATTGGACTGGATATGAATCAAGGGTATATATTCAAACCAGTGTTATTTGACAAGATGAAGGAAACATTGAGTGCATCTATGACTCCTCATTCATATCCGTATATAGAATAATGAAAATATTACCTATACCATTAATGAACGGAATGAGATAATTCAGGTTTGGAATGTATCACTATGGTCATACCTATCACACTCTGGAATTAACCAACCAAACAATAGACAATGCAAAAACACAACTATTGCATTAAAAAATAAGAGTAAGATTAGGCAAGTGACAATCAACTTTGGAGGTTGGGGCAAGGAAACTCCATATCCACTTGATTAGGGTAGATAAGGGTCTTCTTGTAATGCCTAAAATAACATTAATGGACAAACCCCATTAGCCCACGCTCTGAATTTGGAACATTACAATTTACAACTGCACATCGATAAAGGTAATAGATAACAAAAACAAGCAATTCCCAATCAATCCCTAAAATCAAAGTGACATGTGAAGCTAAAACAAGCATTTTATGAATCAACTTGAACGACAAAAAAAGTATTAGTTTTGTTATGAACATAATGAAAAATTAAATGGGTATATTTATTAACTTACCTGGAGGAGCAACAAAGAATACAAGTCCCATGGAGCCAAATCCATCAGAAAATGTAGGAAAAACAACACCCTTCTCACTCAACACAAAACACCACACTTTTCCTCAAAATAAAGAACATCCATGCATGAAAAAAAGGATGGTCATGAACAAGGGTGATAACTAGTTAGCACATACATAACACTTGGCGATGGCATTATCAAAACCAGATCTGGCTAAAACGAAGCATACACCAGTGACTAGGTCTTTGAAAGTCAACGCAGGATCTAAGTATGATGGTGATGTCCCCTCCAATCCCAATGCTTCAACTATACATGTACTAATAAAATCAATTAGAGATTGGAAAATAACGATTCACATAACTTTATATTAAGGTTTTCACTTTTCAGAATTCATGAACAAACTTAGTCAATAATGCATGAACAACCCTGTAAACTCCACATCCTGATCATTCCGCCCATCCAATATTTGAATAGAGGAGATGGCAACTTATGCCAAGGTCTCGACTCACAAGCTCAATTGCACACGAAGTCATCGTAATCGTAGGGCTAGAGTCCCTACCACACGAACTTGAGCTCAGTTGACAAGCGATGTTAAACTAACAAAGTGAATGAGCTAAGCCCTGGTCCCTAAGTCAATATCATAATACTTCCTCCACTTTTCCCTTCTATATTTCAACACTTGTTCACGCATATACCTGGTTTTTCGATACAAGTTGCAAATCGTCAGAAAATTAGCATTGTGCATGAAAAAACATGTAACATATGGGGTAGTTGAAAGTTGCATGCACATCGCCATATGTTATTTATTTAGCATTCATATATTCAATGGTTTAGAGATCAATTCTGAGCATTCGTATATTCAGTGATTTAGAGATCAACACTGGCATATATGTTGTAAAATAATAATTATAAAATACCATAGTATTTAATATTATGTTACATACATCTTTGCAAATCGATCTAGAACATCAAGTGGAAAAATACTATATGACTTGGTTCCTAATAAGTGCAACAATCACCTCTCTTATGATGTCATAAATCTTTTCGGGGATTCCATCATCTTCTGGATGATCCTATCTACAGACAAGTATTAGAGACAAATTAAATCTCATTTACAGTTTTTCAAAGAATAACTAGCCGATACACCCTCTCCAACTTTGCAAGATGATTGATTATACCAAAAAGCAAGACATATGATAACACGTATTTCTTGCATGACAAAATAGGGCAACGTGTCGTTATTCCTCCAAAGCAAAGGACACCAAGCCATACCCCACGATAGATTTTACCGATTCTAAATTAAATGATTAATATTTTAAACAATACATATAATTTTTTAAAATTTAAACTCCTTAGCTTAGTTATTGTACTGCCTCCCAGGCAGTATACATAGTGATGAGTTGGGGTTGACTTTTCTATTAATTTGGTATGACTTTAAAATTTTTGTAAAAATCTTAATGTATAACATAAGAAACTAAAATTCTTATTTTTTAATATGTAAAAAAATTGAATTTTCTTACTTTTCATTGGCTGATAACTTTATAGTGTTATTGCAGCCTTCACGTATTTCGA
>SNQJ01S0005352.1:88456-103945 GCA_010110895.2 Picea sitchensis | reverse complement strand
TCCAGGGTGCACTTTGATTAGTGTAGGAGGAATGGCCCAGGGTGAGGAATGGTCCAGGCTCAGAAATCAGAAACAATCATTCTTCCTTGTTTGAGAAGAATAGGGTAGATAGCCCATTGTTGATGTTCTACACTGAGGGCATATATTCTTTCAGATCTCACAAATGTGAGTGAAATATTGGCCCAGATGATTCAGTTTATATCATAACATTGTTTCTGTGCAGGTTTCTATTAGATGTTTGTTATGAAGACTGTATGATAGTAGATGTATATTACTGTGGTGGATATGTTCCACTGTTCATAACTATACATTGCTGATCAAGTACTTGTGTGTTACTTGGTGTGGTAGTGTACCACTGGATTGTAGTTATGTACTACTATGGATAGACACAGTTGTGTTCTATTTTCGTTCTGATTGTATTGAAGTCTATCAACAGTTTGTTGGAGACAATCATTAGCCAGATGAATGATGAACATAGATTTTCCAGACGAAAAATGGTTCAGAGCATTTACTCTTCTAGACTAGAAGAATGGCTCTTGTATCACTCTGTGGAGTGAGCATCATGTCTGATTACTCAGATAGAGTATGGTTTCAAGAGATGATGTTGTTGATGACATTGATGATGATCATGGTGCTCATGATCTAGTCCATACAACTATGTTGATGCTACCGGGTGAATGGTATGTTTTTGTGCTCAAGACCATTACCTATAATACCTCCCTAGCTAGGAGGGAGTGTTGATATTATGGTAGCTATGGGAGGTATTTACCTCCACGTGTGAACCTGACAAGAATAGAAGACTCTGGAAGCAAGAGAAACCCTAATGAGTTGGCTAATAACCCTAGAAGACTTTTCGGCTCAAGAAGATAATTTATATTAGGTTATTAGCCTCCAAGAAAAGAAGTCAGTCATAAATAATAATAATATACTGAACAGATAGGTACCCAGAAGGAGAAGTCGGCCCTAGTAAGTTTGCTAGAACCATTATAAATACAGGGTGCCAGTCTCCCATTTGACACATCTTAGCAGTTGCAGAGAGCCATTTTTGCGCAGTGCAGTTGCAGTCTTGTGCGCAGGTTTGGAGGAGAGCTGCTGGTGCAGCTTCTGTAGCTAGCAACTACGTTTTGGCTTGGACTATCTCTTTGCTAGGGTTTGGAACATCTGATTAGTCTTTGTTGATGCGCTATCCTTGGGGAAAGGTGCACTACCCTTTGTTTGGCTATCTAGCCTAGGGTTTGCTTCCAGAGTGATTCTTTGTCAAGGTTAAGCTGCTAAGAGGGTGGCTTCGGCCTATGGTTGGGTGACAAGGGTATTGTGAATGGTAAAATGAGCACACAATCTTTCATATTCTAACACTGCGTTGCCATGCAACCCTTGTTTTTATTAGACACAATGATTAACCTATATGTAATAAAATTATGTTTTTCAATTTCAAAACAACGAACATTTAAATATGTCAAAGTGTAACTAAAAATGCCATGACAAATTATCAAATCATGGATTTTTCCTTGATTTTCACTATTACTATTATATTTTTTAATGCATTTTTTTCTAATAAGGAAATCTTACATGGTATCATATTTATTCTTTTATTATGTATTATAATAACATATATAGTCATGTGGAGGCTACTAATAATGGTGGCACTAGCATGCTCCAAAAAGATATTTGGGTTCATACATTCGAAGGTTAGTTCCAATTTTTGTTTTGCATGGGTAGTGGGTAACTTTGATCACAGACCTACATCTATAATATTGTTTGAAGGACTTGTGTTCATATGTATGAATTAAATGTTTCATCCCAACAATTGCAAAGTTTATAAGCAAGTGTTGAGTGTGTTAGAATTTAGAAATCCATTACTCTTATTTTAGGGATTATAAATGGTGCACCTTTTGTAAATGACATTCGCTGGGTGCTTGATAATAAAAATGATATTTTGAAGGGGGTATAACTTTATAAAGGTTTTGAAGCTCGTGCTCAAGTGTTTGTTGTTAAATGATTAAAATATCTTCAATAAAGTTGGCTCTACTAGCGAAATCAAAGCATGTCTAGAGTTTTTTCAAGGTTTTAAATGTAAAATTTACGGTGACAAATTCTAATCCTTTATTCTACCTTAGATCCCTCACAAAAATATATTTATAGATTTAGTTCAATACGTGGGATCACCATTATTATCATGTGAAAATGAATGAAGAAATGGGAAGTGATCAATGGAATTGGACACAGTATTTTGATAGTCAATTATGTATTCATGGGCCATATTCAGAGAGGGTCCAATTCTAGGAGAAAATTTTCAAAACGTCTACCCTTAGGTAGGAAAACATTATTATGGGAGTGATCTTAACTTCTCTTTAGAATGTGATGAAGTGTGAGGGCATCATGCTCAAATTGATTCTTTCATCGACTTTTATATTAATGGGTTGGAGGAGGTTCAACTCAATGATGTGGTGCTTGTACAAATTCAACCTACTTGGACCAATAAGAGAGTTGGAGTCGATAGGATTACCAAACGTTTGGGTAAGTTTCTCTTGTCAAGAGCATTAATTGGTGATCATGTAAGGGTTAGACAGTGGGTTGGTTTAGGAGGTGATTCAAATCATCTACCTATTCTTCTTGAATCAGTTGCTTTGGGAAAAAACCCCAGGTTCTTTTAAGTTCAACCCTTTTCTGTTATGTTAGGGTCCTATAATCATAGTTGATTTGATTCTTCAACTACCTATTTGGCATTGCTCTCGTGATGAAGACATTTGGCTTGCTGAGCTCGGTTGATTTCACTTCTCCCTCCATCCATTTCACCCGATCCTTCATCACCCTACTTCACCCTTCATTTCTTCACCCCTCCGCCAATTTCGTTCCTACATGAATAAACAAGCTTAGGATAAAAAACAATAGGTTAATAATATATGGTTAGTGGCATTTTTAATATTAATCAACATAGTAGAGTTAATTTAATTAGGTTAGTAGTAATGTTAAGTGTAGTTAGATTAATAAAATTAGGTTAGAGTTGTTAATAATAAATTAATTACTAATAAATTAATAATCAATTAACAACTATGTTTGTTACTAATTAACAATAATTAAATTAAAAAACAAACCCAAAAAAATAAAAATAAAAATAAAATAAAACAATGTAAAAATTAATACATAAAACAAAGTTTAAATAACAAATAAAACTAATAATAAAAAAAACATTAAACAAAACAATATAAAACATATAAATAATAAATAAAAACAATATAATAAAACAAAAAAAAAATACAAATAAAACTAAACTAAATAATTAAAACATTAAAAACATATATAAAAACACATAAAACAAAAACGAAAAAAAAAAACAATAATAAAAAACAAATTAAATAAACACAAATTAAAGATATCCTAAATCCCACACATATCCCAAAACAAAATTTAATCAACGCTCGTAAATTTTTCCGGACCCCCTGCCATCCGAGCTTTAACGAGGGGGGTCTGAAAAGTGAAACCACCCTGGACACATGTCACCACTAGTTTTTTTTGGACCCACCCCCTCCCTAATACCACTTACCACCCTAGGGGAGTATGAAATACCACATTTCCCCTTCAAAAACTGCTTTTCGCTAGTTTGACCACATGTCTTCCAAGGACGATTCCGGGAAAAACAGAAGGATTTTGTAGAAACAGAGAGAGGTTTTCTCTCAAACGGGCTGAAATTCAATAACCTCTGTCATTTTTTGCATAGGTATCATGAATTGGGAGAATCAAAGCCATCTCTGAGCACTATTTTTTAGGATTCAAATTTTTCCTGATTTTTTCATGTTTTTGTGGTAGATGTTTTGGAAAGTTGGAGATGAATTTGGAAAAAAAGAGAGGTTTTTACTCAGAATGGGCTCATCTACAATAACCTCTTTCATTTTTCGCACAAATTTAATATTTTGAGAGATACAAGTGTCTTATTTGACCCCTATTTCCATTAGTATGAACCTTTTTTCATGGCAGACAGTTCAGAACTTTGAGGGATTTGTTTCTATTTTTGGCCAGGTTGTTGAATTCGACCTCCCGATCCTGGGGGATATTTTTTCTATATATTTTTATAATTCAAATGTAAAAAGTGTTTATCAGTTGGGACCATTATGGAAGGATGGAAATAATTTTGTAAAACAGCTCACAGAGCCTCCATGGATGAGATTTCCAGTAATACAGTGTGACCATTGTAGGATTCTTGTGGCGAATCCCATTGGTGAAGTTATTTTCTCTATTAATTTGTTCTTTTTGTTATCAATTTTTTTTTCTACATTTTGAGTTATTTTGAGGCAAAAGGACATAATTGGTTTAAATGTACCCTATGTCACTTACTTGGAATAATTTCTGTGTTTTTCCACTGAAGATTAAACTCATAATTCTCAGTTGCTTTGTTTTTAGTTGGATTTCTTAATCTGTTCCATCTTTCCCATGCATTAAATCTTGAAGATCCAGTGGATTTTCTTACCTTTCCCTACAATATTAGACTTTCATGACCTGGTTTGATCCATTATGAACTGTGACTCCACTGCCCAATGGTTTTTCCCTTGCTGTTCCAACTAAACAATTTAAAGCAAACCAAAAAAACCATGTACTTTCATAACTAACCTAAAATTCCCAGCAAACAAAGCTAAATCATACAGAGAGATCCCTCTCTGAGTCTTGGAGGGATAGATCCTTGACTCCAAAATGGTTTCGTAGTTACCTCTGCCCATTTATTCTTAAGCCTGAGAAATTACAGAGTGCTAACATGTTAGAGAATGAGGATTTTGTAAATCAAGTTAAGGAAAATTGGGTTCCTTTTGAATGTTCTTCAAGTTTATTGGCAATGCTACAATTTGAAGGAAACCTAGAGAAGATCAAATAAATTACTATCAAATTGGCACATGGGAAGAAGATTCAATATGATTAAGAATTAGTGTTGGGTGAAGATAAATTAGAAGGCTTACTTAAGCAAGAGTTGATAGGTCTTCTAGATATTGATTATAAACTCAAGATTCCTCATTTGGAAGGGGAGATTATAAAGATTTTTCTTCATAAGGAAATTACATGGACACTAAAAGGTAGAGCGCTTTGACTTGATAAGGGTGATGAGAACACAATTTCTTTCATCAATTCTATCCATAGGAAAAATTCAAATACTATTTGGAAAACAACTCATCCTGATATAAGTGCGGTATCAAACCTAGAGAATATTTCTCATTTGGGTGCTGATCATTTTAGTGGCATTTACAAGGAAGAGATCAAGGTGACTTTGACTAAAATAGTCAAACTGACAACATACTTTCCTAGTTTTAATAATGGGAGGACAATGAAAGGTTGATGGAGGAAGCTTCCAGAGAAGAGCTTCAATATGCTCTCCATATTTTCCAAAAGGACAAAATTCCATGCCATAATGGATGGCCAGTGGAATTTTTCTTGGGATTCTATGTGATTATTGAGGGAGACTTGCTGAGGGTGATTGAAGAATCTAGGATAGATGGAAAGATCTTGGCTACTTTCAATTATACTTTTATTGCTCTTTTTCCCAAAGTAGACGATCCTTTCTCTTTTCAGGGGTTCGGGCCCATCTCTTTATGCAATCTCTTAGTTTTGATAGTATGTATACCTTCTTGTGCCACTCTAATTGCCTCATAAATCTATCTCACTAATAGAAACCCAAATTTCTCTTGAGATACCAACTTAGATAACAAACTCTTAACCCTCATAACAATGATTTTCGTCACTATCTTATAAATATAATTGCCTAAAGATGATACTTATCCATATTGGTTTCTATGTCTCTTTTGTCAATTGGGTGATGTCTTATGTGATGACGACATCTTTTTCTATATTGATAAATGGATCAAATTTAGTTTTTCTGAGGCATGGAAGAGGTTCGAGACATGGCCACCCCTTGTCTCCACTTCTTTTTCTTATTATGGCTAAAGGTTTAAGTAGGGCCATGCTAAAGGCTAAGAGATATGGATCCTTCAAAGGGATAAGGATTGGGGATTCTTGATACTTATCATGCCTTTTATTCATAGATGATATTCTACTTTTCTGGGATGGTTCTAAAAGAGAAGCTCAAAAGTTGAAGGAAATCATTGATTTATGTTATATCACTAAATGAACGTTGATTAATCTCGATAAGTCTATTATCTCATTTTCTATCCTAGATGTTGAGAGTGAAAGGTTTTTGTCCTGAATTTTTCCTTTCTAACAGATTTTACCTCAAAATGGGTGGAAGTATTAAGGGTTCTTATAAATCCAAATGACTATCTAAAGAAGGATTGGGATTGGTTGGTGTCTAAAGTTGAAAAAATAGTTTTTAAGTGGTTCCATAAATGGCTCTCGAGAGGCAGAATACTTGTTTTTGTTAAATCTATAGTGGAGGAAATTCTAGTTTATTATATATCTTTAGCATATATTCCAAAAGATGTCCTCGAGAAGATCAATAGGATTAGATTATGATTCCTTTTGTCTAGTGATAAGAAGAAGAGAGGATTTGTATGGGTAAATTGGGAGAAAATTGCACTCCCAAACTTTTGTGGGGGATGGGGACTTAAAAATCACAAGTTCTCATTAGCCCTAGCACCAAAGTGTGGATGGAGGTTACTCTCAACTGAATGTCTTTGGGAACAAGTTTTCACCAAAAAATACATTACTCGAGATAATGTTGAGGATTGGATTAGGAAACCTAATAAGTCTTTCCATAATGCTTCCATTATTTGGAAGGTTGTTAATTTGACTTTTCCTCTTATCAAAAAATGATTGGCTTGGAAGTTGGGAAAGAGGAACAAAGAGCTATTAGGGATGGACCCTTGGGTTGGATGTGATTCCTATTTAAAACTTCCAAAAAAATTGGTGAAATCTCTTCATTAAAAAGGTTTATTTTTTTCTAAATCAAGTGGTTGATCCTATCTTGACTACCATACAGAGTCAGGAGTGGAAATCTGCAAATGACATTGGTTTATCAATACTGGACATTATGGTTTGGATGAGGTATATCTCTTATTAAAAACATAGTCATGTCCACATTAAAGATGACGAGGATGAATTGGTCTAGTCCAAGAATGCAATAGGGGGTTATCACACACCCAAGTTAGTTTACAAGGTTGGTAGTGAGGAGGATGCAATGGAGAATACCGAGTGTGGTGCAAGGATATAAGAAATTTTGAATGCCCTCTTAAGGCGATAATATTCATGTGGCTATCTCTTAGGGATAAATTTAAATTTGGGAAAATTTGCAAAAAAGGAACAAATGTGTGCATGACTAGAGTACCCCTATGAATATCCAAGTACCATTCTATATAATCCAATGATGAAGATAATGCATATCCTCTAACCAAGGTATACCAATAATGAACCACTACATGTAATCTCCAAGGTAAGCTACTCTTGGTAGGGTGGGGGGGATAATAAGGAAACCATTGTGTGAACCAACACTCCTACTCAAGGCACCTTAGCACCCACCCAAAGGTGGCAACAAAGTCACAAGGAAAGTGTGTGAAAAATCTAAATCCCCCCTCAACACGCCATGACACCCCATCAATGCATATGGTCATCTCATGAAAAGGTAAATGCCAATGTATCTTCACTAATATTTGTGCATCTGATAACAATATATGGCTCAAAGTTGTAACACTCCAAATGAAAACTTCCTAACAAGGTCTTCAAATACCTTATGCTATGTGATGGGTAACACCCAACTCCACATGGGGACATGCACTCTCAAAGAAAGAATGTATGAGAACTCCAAAATTGCATACATGCTACAACTTGACATGAAAAATATAAGATCATGGGGAGAGAGAGGTACGATACTCTCATCACGAAACCCCACATAAGAGATTAACCAAAATCATATGTTCATAATATGTAGTACATCAAAATCTCCTACGAAATGCATGAGATAAATATCAAATATAATACAATAAATAAATCATACTCTATTGTCCATGAGGACTTATTCTCCTACTCTACTACTTCATGGAATTTATGTATCCTATACTATTTATGGCACTATATGCCATTAGAATAACACATTTTGAATGTTTCCCATTTATGGGCAATGACATCTTTTCTCCATCAAGGTGGCTAAGGTAGAAATATTTCGAACCAACAAGATCATGTATCTTATAAGAACCAAGACATAGCTTGTAAAACTTTTCATGCTTCCCAGGTTTCTCATGTCTTCAGTCCCACGTAAGTACTAAGTTACATGTATGTAATGTCCTTGCATAAGACTTATTGTCAAATATTCATTTGAATTTCTCTTAGCTATCTACTAAATGATTGAAAACATGTATTTGGTTCTCCCTAAGCTCCAACAACTAATCTATCCTTACCTAAACTGCTTCCTGGTTTGATGTGAAATTCTATATCAACTGATACAATGGAATCTTGAGATGAATAAGAATAATTATGCTCATGGCATATACTAGTTCAAAGAGGCTTTTACTAGTTGCATCCTTCTTTGTGACCTGGTCATCCCACAGTGCATACCCCAGTTTATTATCCCAACTCTTCTTGTTGTCACCCATAATTTTCTTAATTATGACCAATAAATTCTTATCATTGGACTCTATCAATCCATTTCCTTGTGGGTACTAGTTGGATGAATGAGACAAGATGATTCCATAGTAAAAAAAAAATATTTGCAATTCCCCAAAGTTGAATGCCTTTTCACCGTCTATCATTAATTTCACTAGAATTCCAAATCTTGTAAATATCTTATCTTCTAAGAATTCCATCACCACCTTACCTGTTTCTTTTTTTTCCGGGACTGCTTCAACCCACCTTGTGAAATAGTCCATGTAAATGAGTATCCATTTAAAATTGTTGCTAGAATTCCCCGTGAATTCTCTAATGAAATCAAGACCCCATTATTGAAGTTCTACCTCCACTTCTATAAGCTTCAAAGGCAATGCTGGTAATTTTTGTTTCCTACTAAAAATTTGACAAGGTTCACATACTCTTGCAAAGCGAGGAAAATCAACGAAAATGCAAGGCAAATAACATATTGCCCTTAGAATCTTATGCACAATCGTTCTTGTTGCATAATGTCCACCACATAATCCATTAGGAAAGTACTCCATAATTTTTGTGGCCTCTAATTCATCAACACACCTTAAGACCAGACCCTCAAGATTTCTCCATCCTGAACCATCCTAAATCAAACAATACTTAGCCACTCTCAATATCAAAGCTCTTATTTTTTGTTCTACAAGATGACTAGGACATGGTCAATTCTTCAAATAAAACACAATGTCCTTATACCACTTGTGAGATTGAAGGTCCTCGATGATTTCTAACACCATCTTTGTATCCTTATGATTTTTCATTTCTAGAGCCTTTTCTTTTCCTTCTGTTAATATCTTAGCTAGGCCTTGACTCTTCACAAGCTTAGTTGGTTTTATCTCCAAATCATATTTTTAGATTCACAATATCCATTTCCTTGTTTTCTCCAAGCAATCTCGTTGTGATAATATATCCTTTACTGTATCATGAGGGACATATGTAATTTTTCAAGAATACCCAACATATCCTCGAAAATTCTTCAGAGCTTTAACCCAACCACAGGTTTGATTTTCCATGATACTATAATTCAACTTTACCTCTCTCAAAATATTTCTCATAAATGCTATTGGTTGCTCATAATTTTGATCATTTTCTATAACAATACCCCCAAAATTGTATGTCTTGAAGAAAAAGAGAAAAATTGTAATTCTTCAGAGTAGTATGGACTTACCAACACAAGAGATGTTGATATGCTCTCTTTAATTTGGTGGAAGACCCTATTTATTTCCTCATTCCAACAAAAGATGCTATCCTTCCTAAGCATTTCTAAAAGGGGTTTAACAATTTCTACAAAAATTGGCACAAACCTCCTAATAATATTTATCCTTCCAAAGAATGACTAAATGGATTGTTTTCTCATGGGAAAGGGTACTTGTCAAATGTTGTGAATCCTTTATAGATAAATATTCCTTCCTTCCATAGAAACAATGTAACCCGATAACTTTCCTTCATCTACCCCAGATACCAACTTTTTGGGATTCAAGGATATCCCATATTTCCTACATCGCCCAAAAACTTGCCTAAGATGATGAACATGCACACTCCTTTCCTTAGAGAAAACTATCAAATCACCTTGATAAATCTCAATAATATTTCTCATAATGTATTTAAATGCAAAGTCCATGTACCTCTAAAATGTTGATCCAACATTTAAAATACCAAGGGGCATCCATATATACTTAAACGTTCCCCAAGGTGTAGTAAAAGTTGTCTTATACCGATCTTCTTTCTTCACTCTTATCTAATTGCACTTATAGAATCCATCTAACATTGACATCATCCCCAACCCTATCACCTTCTATAGTAACTGTTCCATATTAGGGAGAGGACAATTATCCTTCAATGATATTTGATTTAGATTCCTAAAAGCCACACATATGTGTGTCTCACCATTCTTCTTTCTCAAAGGAACTTGGTTGGCTACCAAAGTGGAATGCCTTATAGGAGCTATGATCTTGGCTTCTAACATCTTTTGTAACTCCTTTTGTATAATAGGTGCCAACTTTGGATTCATATGTCTCTGCTTTTTCTAAAGGGATTTGCTCCTTCTTTCAATGGAACATTATGTTAAATAATATCTCCCTTATATGCCTTCAAATCATCATACATCCAAGTAAATGCATCCTTTTACTCCTAAACCGTACTCTTAATTTGATTTCTTTCATTTGGAGAACAACCTTTTCCAAGCTTGATGACCTTCAAACTCATTGCATAACCAAGTTTTATTTCAACTATATCCTTTGACTTATTGACTTCCTTTGAATTTTTATACATGTCACGTAGATAACAAAATACTCTCTAAGGGAACCAAGTCAGTAGGATATTTGTTCTCTGCCCACTTTATGACTTTGGATTCCTCACTATTTTCACCAACCCAATTAATTATGTTATATGATAATTCTTGCAAATGATTAAGGAACCTGACTATTTGAGCATCATCATGGAACAACTACCAATGTTTAAAGTTATCTGGGACAAAAGGTCTGAATATCACTCCCATCCTACTATCAACACCTACTACTTCCTCGCATGGTTGAAGGGTGGTTGTGGCCACTAATAATGTATCTACTTGGACATTATTTTCTCTTGCAATAACTTTTATACCAAATGCATCAAACAACTCCATTGAATCCCATACATCATGCCTATACTTCTTTAACATCTCATTCTTCACGGTAAATTGATCTTTAACTTAAATGAAAACCAGATCAAAATCACCAATTGCTTGTAGTACCTTAATCTTCATATCCTTTGCTAGTTCCAAATCCAATAATAATGCTTTATACTTTGTGATATTGTTTGTGCAATCAAATTCTAATATGTACGAAAAGCATGTGGACTCACCTCGTGGGGATATAAAAACTATACTGGATCCTACCTTTGATATGGATAGACCCATTAAAATTCATTTTCCACACACCTAATTTCTTCTCCTAAGAAACATCTTCAATACTCAAAGCTAGAGAATGTGCAAGAATAGTATAATTTTCGAACTTGTCATCAATGCAAATCAATTCATGCATAGGCTCATTAAGATCTTCTACATGGTGCCTCCTCAGATGCTCTCTATATAATGTGACAAGGGCACTTCACATGTTGGGATGGTAGCATATGATAGGTTCATTTGGATACTACCTCCAAGATTATCAACCCACTTTCATGATAATAACATTTCCCATGCATTTGGAACATCAATAACAACTACATCAATCAAAACAGATATATCCAAATAGGTTGCTAATTTAACTTGAAGATCCTTTATCAAACGACATGCCTTGATCTCCCTTGAATCCATAGCATAAACATTCCTATAAGGACAGGTGGTCTTGAGGCCTTATTGTTTTTTCACCTTGAGGGACATAACATTGGTTGAGGCTCGAGAATCTATCATGCAATTATGCAGTAATAAGTCATTAATCATCAAAGCAATAAGGAAATAACCATGGACACCATTCATCCTCCCTTGATTCATTGCGTGAAGGACCACCAAGAAATCTTCATTAACCTCCTTTACATCTTGAAATCTCAATTTTTTTTTAACCTTTTCTCGACATGAAGGGATCTTTATTAAATCAGAAAGGGGAACAACAATCTTTACCTTATCCAAGTCTCTTGATATATCAATATTTAGATCAACCTCCAACACTAATTGTATTATTTCAAAAAGAGAAGACTTAGTGGTTCCAAATTCACCTTAGGTCTTTTCGAACACTTATGGGTTTATGCCATTATTTTGCTTATTTCCTAACATTCTTTGTTCGTACACTTACCAACCCTTATACAAAATATCTTTACGAGTGGGATTTGGTCCAAACATCTTAGTGATCTTGTCTAATTCCACACTATTTTTCTTAATCTGTCGAATATCTTCAATTGATACATTAAATGTCTTTCCCTCGGCCATACAATTAAATAGGTCATCATCAACAAAATTGAAATCTGTAGGTTGACTATGATATTCTCGTGATCAAACAATGCCTTTCTTAGACTACGTTTGATATTTTGGACATGAGGCTTCAACATGAAATTTTTGGCAACGTCGACACTGTGGATGGTCCTCTTGATTTACCATATTTGTGGGATTCATGGGAACCAAAACTCTTGGTTCATATTGGCCCTTATTACTTTCAAATTTTCTCCTAGGTTGAAATTGATTATGTTGTATTCTCTCCACTCCAACCATTATATTTTGCATCTCCGATATAGAATACTGAATATTAGAAAATGATGCTTGCAATTCTTTCATACCCTCATTTATTTCAATTATTGGATTTGGTGTAGGGTCATATATATTCACATCCCCTTCTCTTAGTTCAGTTTTGGAAGAGCTTGCTATTAACAAACCATGCAAATCCCCTTTCCCTAAGGCTATCCATTTATTCTCAACTTTAAGTGCCATATCTTGGGCTTCCATCAGATTATTTGGTCCCTTTTTTTAACAAGAAATCAAAGTTCCCATCAAAATAATCTAGGTAATAGATCATGATAGTTGTTGGGAGGGGTTTGATGTCTATGTGAATCCTTTGCACTATCTGATTGACTCTTTTGTTAAATTCATCCATAGTTTTGTTTTCATTCTTTTTAGCACCACTCAGACTAACCAACAAATATCGATTATCTTTCTTCTCTTCCCATCTTTCAATGAAAACACTCTCCAATTGATCTAGGGTGATAATACTATTGTAAGGAAGATTGGTGAACCAATCTCACTACAAGAAAACACTTTGTAGCGGAAGTTTCTGCGGAGTTTTTTAGTGTTACAAGATTGGGAAAAAAATTCAAAAAAACCTTCATTATTCGTAGCAGAGGTTTTAACGGATGTTCTGTATAACCAAAAAAATTTGGGTGGGTGGAGGTTTTATGGAAGGTTTTTTTGTTGGTGCTTGTATTGGTAAAATGCATCGGTGTGTTCTTTAACCTGCACCAATGAGTACATAAACCCAAAAAAATTCGATGCTCTTATAATTATCATGCATCGATTCTACCTTTTTGTTGTATACAACACCGACGCTTTTTGGGTTTATGTACGCACCAATTCATATTTTTTTTTGTATGAAACACCAATGCTCATATAAATATTATGCACCGGGTCATTCTTTTTGTTTTATGGCACAATGATGCTCGTATAATTTGTACGCATCGGTGCCCATGTTACCATGTGCACTGGAGGGAAGTGAAATTTCAAACATTTGAGGTGAGATGTCGATGCCATTGTTTGTTACTAAGCATTGATGCATATATTATATGTAAAGCCCCGACACATATATTATTTGTACAACAACATTGTGTATTGTAGTCATGCACACTATAATATTTTGAAATGATAAATATAATCGTATGTTATGTTGTTTAAAGCAACAATGTTTTTTCACAATTTTTAGCACCAGTGCTTCAATGTAATTAATATGTACCGATGCAAATAACTCATAAAAACATACCATTTTCTATTTTATGGCACACACCATTTAATGAGTTCAAATGAATACAATGCAATGATATGTGTATATTTTGATTAATTGTTTTTTTTTACAAAATTTCAATTATTCATCTCAAAATCAAATATTTTTTATAATAATATTGATTTTTATATTTAGTTATTGTGTTTGATATAATGATTGCATTAATGTGTTACCCAACAGATTACACCTTTGTTATTTGTAACAATGTAAATCATCAATATATTAATTAATCAACAACGCAACATTTTACAGCATTCGACAATGCAATAAGATAAGAAATTGATTTTATTACATAAGAATAAGAGACCCATCATCATACAAAACGAGACAACATAAAGGTCCACAATAATCAAAATGCAATCAATATGTAATTTTTACACTTATTAGAAACATGTCCTCATGTAATTGGGACAATATGTCAAGTACATTAAACAAGATCCCTGATTTTCACAGACAAATATTCCAAAACATACAACTTGCCGTAACATTCAATTATATTGAATGTCATTCATCACTTGAACTGTTGTCATCGCTTGAGTTGTGTGCATGCCTAATTTCTTCATCATTTGTAGGCAATATTGTACTTTGGTTATGTAACCTAATGTTTTATTGATTGGTTTGTTTTTGATGTTCCACCTCTTCATGTTCCATCTACAAACATAGAAATAAAGTGTAATATATATATATATATATATATATATATAGTAGAATATACATGATTACGTAAATAAAAAAATGCACCATAACAACGAGTGTTTCATAAACAATACACATTATTTTGAAGCCATTCTACATGTTGTCTCAAAATCTCTTATGTTGGCTGTACTCCATGATTTATTTCCTACATGTTTAATACGCCATGACAAAGCACAATCAATATAATTAATATAAATGTTTCTTATTCTTCCATTAATTATAAAACAAGGGAAGTTAAACAACATAGGTACTTACAAATTGTTCAATTAAACATTGATACTTCAACATATACTCACAACTCATACTTAACCCAATCTCTATCAATTCTTCAGTTGGCTCTTCTTTGTATGTTAGCACCTATTAAAAGACATCCATGGACAAGTGTAAATTAATTATTTAAATATAATGATCACCACAAACATGAAATCTTAAGTAAGGTCGAAATCATAAGTAGTCACAAACTTTGTGATAAACCCTTTTATTCCCCGTCGTCCTATATTACGTGTTGAATGGGTTCCATTTTTTTTTCTTTTCTGCAACAAAAAAATTGAAAATTAGTATTTCATTTGATGATTAAATTCGATGTACATAAAATAATAAACGAATGATTACATACCTCTATTGTTGGAAGATTGGTTGTTGTCATTGATGTCAACCCTAGTCATGGGTTTTGGACAACAAGATTAATGAAGGTATTTGGACATGAAGGAAAATGCACATGCAGATACAACACCCATGGATGGATAGTATACATCATGTTGTTTCCGGTGGTATG